>NJES01000001.1:0-146677 GCA_002591395.1 Ophiocordyceps camponoti-rufipedis | reverse complement strand
GGGAGCAGGGGCCGACGAGGCGGGGACCATGTCGGGTCGAATTCAACCAAGAGACTCTGGTCCTGCTGCAGAAACGTAGGCATAAGGGAGGGACGGACAGCCAAAGTCGTGTCTTGAAACCGGGGGTACCAGGCAGACAGGGTACAGCTCAGTCCACAGAGTGAGGGGAGGGGAGGGGAGGNNTTGTTTTTTTTTTTTCAAACAAAAGGCGGGCGACCGAATTCCCCGTTGGGTTGCGGGGCCGGAGAGTTTTTAAAGAACGGGGGGTCGACGGCCGCCCAAGCAGGGGGGGGGGGGGGGAGGGGAGGGGAGGGGAGGGGAATCAGGGCAGGCTCATGCTGCCTTGCTGATGGCCGGAGCAGGGGCTTTTTTCCGTCATGATTGTCGTCATCGTCGTCTTGCGTCGAGACGGGCTTCTCGCTCGCATACACATTGACATTGAAGGCAGACAAGAGAGACCAAGGCTGAGATTGTCCGTCTCTATGCTCTATGCTCCCTGCTCTATGCTCCAAGGAAGACGTCGCCAGCTGCTACTGTACATGTTAGAAAGGGGTGGGTAAGAGGTGGTAAAACAGCACGAGGGGGGTGCGGAGATTTAGGGGCTAGGTGAAAGGGGAAAAGGGGGGGGGTGTGGGAGATTTGAGATCTTTTTTTTTTCTTCTTCTTCGCTGGCTTCCAGTTGCTTCGTGTGCATGCACAAAATACGAAATACAGCAGCAATAAAATCGAAAAAAGAACCTGTTGACAGAGTCTGAGTGAGATGGTGGTTGGATCGTACGTTTGAGACAAGACCCCGGGCCGCGGTTATTATTACCACTCCTCGCCAGAGCTGCCTCTTGCGTGTCACCACCTTAAATTCTCATGGCCACCAAGAAGGTCCGTATGCGGACGCGGCTGAACAGGCATTTTCCTGTCCTGTGGCAAGCCATGTAGCGTCGGACCGCGGTTGAACCCCTTTGACGTGACGAGATGCCGTCGCTAGCCCGCGTCTGTCCCGAGAAGCTGGGATCATTGCAACTGGACGAATCGTCCAACTTATCGAACTAGTCGCCAACTAGTCAGTTCAGAAAGATCGAGACGGCTCCGTGTGCGGATCTGAGACAGTTGCATCAATGGGCCAACACCACCGTGGCGGGATGCTTTCATGACGAGGGACAGGGAGAGAGAAGCAAGACGGAAGCGCGGAAGGGCGTATGCGTGCGAAAAGAGATGGTCTGGCAGCACACAAGCAGGGGTTGGAAACTCAGCCCGAATGATGGCCGGTTACGCAACGCCTCGAGGTCGGTTCGGCACCCGAGCTAACCAACGATGAAGAAATCGATGAGCTTTTAAGGCATAACGCCGTCGACGGTCGGACAATGCGGAAACTTTTCCCATCTTGTAACGGCGTAGACAAGACACGATTCCGGGGCACTCGATGCACCTGACTCGCCGCCAAGGTTGAGCAGGTGGAGTGGTTCGTGTAGACAAGAACTGGCGCCTTTGTCCGTCCAGGGACGATCCCGATCTCGCAGAAAGTCAAGGCGCATAACCGACGGTCTGATTCGCTGCCTGATGGGGCCAAGATTTGTGAAGAAATTCAGGCCAGAATCTGGACCGTTGGGTAGCCTCGACGGATGGACTGGGAGAACCGAGGGCCTGGAAATTAGGTGAAAAGCTAAATCGTCCGAGGCCAATGGCGAGTGTTGGTACTACCGTCCGTCTTGTAGGTTGCAACAGCCACCATCCCTGCTGGCTGGATGCTGCGGGCTGGCTGCGGGCTGGCTGGCAGTGGCCGAGTCGGCAGATCCTCTGGAGGCGGGAAGCTTCCGCAAGAGAACCTCCTGAAGGGGGGTTTTCCTTCCTTGAGGGTCTTCCTTAGGGGTCTGTCTCCTTCGGGGTCTTGCGTGCGTGGTCGTCTTGCGTACATACGGCGTCCAAAAGGCTGGGGACATCCTGTCATCGTCGTCGTCGTCGTCGTCGTCGATGAGCCGCGGAAGCGAGATCGTATCGTCCCCGTCATGCGGCTCTCCATGCGGCTCTCTCATACCCTGACGGGCAGCCTGTCGTGGGCCAGCGGGGAAGACGCGTCAGGGAATTGATATTGGTGATGGGATGGATCATCCTCACTGCCCGCTCACGTGCCCTATCGGGTGGCTACCCGGGGGGCTACCCGGGGCCAAGGCGCCACCTCTCGTATCATTGCCATCCACGGTGGATGGTCTCCGGTGGATGAGGTTGATTGGAAATATGATCTTATCGTAATGGATATCCAATGATCTCCATGGCCGTCATCCTGGTTACCATCCATCGTCATGGGGCCATGGCTATCCGATCCGCACCGAGACGCCCTTATCCGGCTGCCTCGGGGATCAACCGCAGCGCGGCCCGCGGACTCGCCCATGCCAGCTACCATCTGCCATCGTCGACCGGGGGTGCTTCCGGCATGGCAGCCGAGACGTCTGTATGTACGTATGTATGTACGGCACGTCTAATCCCGACCTACATACGAATACTCCATCAGACTATCACTGCTCGACCGATCACGTCCCGCTCGGTCCACCGCAATGCTCTGCGCAAATACGACCATCCAGCTCGGTCCATTGTCGGCCTCATCCTGATGGCTGCCTGTTGCGAACTGCTGCTAACGGGATGAATTGTTTCGATAGACTTCCTCCGTTCTGCCGTTTCTTCTCGCAAAGGGTCGCAAAGCCCTTCCGTCTCGTCCAAGCATCACCTCCTCTCCAGTCGGTTGTAAAGAGCCGATAGACTTTATGCGGCCTCTCTCACGCCCGTTGGCACTTTTGTTACACACACGCTCTCGTCGATTCGCCCTGCCACCTCGTCTGCCGCAGACCGGCGATGCGACATCTGCTGCCTGATGTCCCTGCCAGATTTATATTATCAATAAGCCGCCCACTTAGACTTTGCGCCGGCCATCCATCTCTAAATCCCTCCGCCTTGGCCGCCACCGGGCCGGAGCTCGAGCCGCTCTCTGCTCGGCTTGAGACGAAACGTCGGGCCGTCGTCAGGTTCCGCCGTCACAGAGAACCCTGAACCTGAACCTGAACAAGACTCGGGCGTTGCAGCGAGTCCTATACCACCTACGGTTAATTCGTACAAATGTGCAGACCGCGATGCTTGAATGGCGGTCTCGACGCCCAACCAGCCCGCCGCCAATTCTTGTTTCCCGACCTTGTTCCCCTGCAGCATATTGACCGCTCCCTTCTACCGCTTGACCCATGTCGGCATCTTGCGAGCCTTGACGTGGCCGTGCTTCTTCCGCTCTACAACCCTGCGGTCTCTCGTGATGCATCCGGCTGATTGGAGCCCAAGTTAGCATGTGCCCTCGCTCTGACCGAATGTGTCCACCGGTCCCTCACCTTTCCTCAGCGCGCTCTTCAGTGCTGGCTCGTGCATCACAAGCGCCCTGGCCACGGCCAGCGTGATGGCCTCGGCTCGTCCCGTCGTGCCGCCTCCTTCCACCAACACCCATACGTTGTACTTGCTCAGTCGATCTGTGGCGGTCAAGGCCCAGATGGCGCTCTCGCGGTCGTGGACTCGACTGAATATTTCGCTCAGTGTCTTGCCGTTGATCAAGACTTCCCCGGTGCCTTCGACGACGAACGCGCGAGCTGTCGATTCCTTCCTTTTGCCCACCGCAACGGCTCGGCCGAACTTGTCGATAAACTTTGGAGTCTTGATCCGCTTGAGAGGATCATGGTCGCGCATCATACCTTGCAGCGTGTGCTTGACCTCGGCCGGCATGAGGCTCGGGATGATGGATTGGAGTCGCCTGGCCAATTTCTTGACTTTGGCAAAGTTGGACGTTTTGAAGGGCTCGCCGAGTCGCACACGCATGTCGTCGATGGTCGCCCATGGTGCAGGATCCTCCTCTTCCAGTTCCAGGACAGGCAGAGAATTGTATTTGAGGAGTAGTTTCGTCAGGCGTATGTGCAGCATGTTGAGTCGTGGTTCTCGCGAGAAGTATGATGGCAAGACCGGTACGGCGCGAGCCCATGAGACGCCTTGAAACGGTATCTGTATTTCATGCAACTTAAGGTCTCTTTCACGAGGCTGATCGATCTCGGCGTTCGTGGATTGTGTCCGGACACCCA
Source organism: Ophiocordyceps camponoti-rufipedis (assembly GCA_002591395.1). NCBI lineage: Eukaryota > Fungi > Ascomycota > Sordariomycetes > Hypocreales > Ophiocordycipitaceae > Ophiocordyceps > Ophiocordyceps camponoti-rufipedis. The sequence continues at coordinate 142,580 of NJES01000001.1, read as the reverse complement.
GCAGGTTGGCCCGCCTCCAGCCGATTTGATGCCATGGGAAGCTCGTCAGCTGCCGCCGGCTCTTGAGGCGGCCCAGGGCATTTCCAATCGACGCCATTGGTGGCCCGAAACCGATTGTCGTTCTCCGTTCTCGTCCGCAGCGAGCCCCTCGTCCGTATGCTCAGGCTCGCCGTCGGTCAGGATCGAATGTGAATTGCAAACGTCACGTGCCCACACGGATGTCGTCAAAAAAGCTTCTTACCCCTTAAAGCCACGACGGCTAAGCCACAAGTCATACGCCACACGCGGGGCACGACTCTTGGAAATTTTTCGCAACCCTACGAAGCCCACATCGAAGGGCATCACACAAAATCCAAACCGCAGAACAGCTCTCATTAACTCTGTGAACCCTCGGCAAACATGGCCTTCGGCACTCTCTTCACTACCGCGGTAAGTCTGGAGCTTCTACACCGCATCTCCCTGTCTCTCCTCCTAGCTGCTTCTGACCCTCCGCCTGCAGGACAATCCCCGCTCGACCGCCATCAAGGCCATCGCAAAGGCCAACAACCTCGACCTCAAGATTGTCGAGATCGAGCCTGGCAATCCCAGTATCGAGCATCTCAAGGCAAACGGGCTCGGCAAGATTCCCGCTTTTGTGGGCGAGGACGGTTACACTCTGTCCGAGTGCATTGCTGTCGCCATCTACAGTACGTTTTTCCTGAACTTGATCGTCCACTACTTCATCGCGTGATGATATGATCTACTTCAATATACAGTTTATCCCTGTCTGAATCTTTCTGTGTTGCTATAATCACCATCTGACGCTGTCACCTCATCTTTTCTTGGTCCGAGGCTTTGTCTGGCGAACCGTTTCGGGCTGACATACTGCAGTTACCTCTCAGAACGAGAAAACTACGCTGCTGGGGAAGACCAAGCAAGAGTACGCGCAAACGAGATCCCATCTTCCATGTGGCGCATGCTAACCGTCCCAGCTACGCCTCGATTCTGAAATGGATGTCCTTCTTCAACTCTGAAATTGTCCCTCCCCTGGGCAACTGGTTTCAGCCCCTCATTGGCAGGATGCCCTACAACAAGAAGACTGTCGAGGATGGCGCCAAGGCCACCGCCAAGGCCATTGGCGTCGTCGAAAACTACTTGATCCGCCACACTTACCTCGTTGGCGAGCGCATTACTCTCGCCGACTTGTTCTGTGCCGCCCTCCTGAACCGAGGCTTTCAGTACTTCTTCGACAAGCAGTGGCGCCAGCAGAACCCCTGTGTCGCTCGCTGGTACGATACCGTCGTCAGCCAGCCCATCTACACGGCCGTCGCCAAGAAGATCGATTACCTCGACAAGCCCGCCCTCACCAACACTGCTCCTAAGAAGCCCGAGCAGCCCAAGGCCGCCGCCAAGGCCGCCCCCGCCGCTGCTGCTGCTGCCGATGACGAGGAGGACGCTCCGGCAGCTCCCAAGGCCAAGCACCCCTGCGAGGCCCTGCCCAAGGCATCGTTCCCTCTGGATGAGTGGAAGCGCCACTTCTCCAACAACGAGACTCCCGACGCTCTCAAGTGGTTCTGGGAGAATGTTCCCCTGGGGGAGGAATATTCCATCTGGCGCTGTGATTACAAGTACAATGATGAGCTCACCCTGACATTCATGTCCAACAACCTCATCGGCGGCCTCTTTGCTCGTCTGGAGGGCTCTCGCAAGTACATATTCGGCAGCTCCTCCGTTTACGGCGAGAACAACGATTCGGTCATTCAGGGCGCCTTTGTCATCCGAGGTCAGGAATACAAGCCTGTATTCGACGTCGCTCCGGACTACGAGAGCTACGACTTCGCCAAGCTCGATCCCAAGAACGAAAAAGACCGCGAGTTCCTCGAGAATATGTGGTCTTGGGAGAAACCTGTCGTTGTCAAGGGCAAAGAGTACGCTCACGCTTGCGGCAAGGTTTTCAAATAGGCGGTCTTGTTGGCGCAGAGGGAAAATCGCGGACTGCGAGATTGCGGCGCTCGGAGGGAGTGGCCATGAGATAACGACGGTAGACACGTCCGACTAAATGTAGTTACGAGGGGCAGCTTGCTGCATGACAAAACACTCTGGGATCAAGCCTTGGAGGCTTTCTATACTAGAGGCAGTCGTAGTCTGTATCCTGTTCTCCTAGTCAAGTCTAATGTGTGTTGTGTAGGCTACCACAGGAGGTAGAGGGTGTCATGAAGACGCGTCCTGAGCGATGCATGGTCATTGCAGAGGACAGCCTATGAACCTTGATAAAGCAGTTCTCGGCGACATCGCTACCCGGATCCTCACATGGTGTAGAAGGGGTCGACTTCAAAGGGATGCAACCGCATATAGCTGCTGATGTCTTGCTGGTAGCAGAGGTGGTTGAGGTAATCGTGAACCTGCGGAAGAACATGAACGTCGTCGGTCTCCTTGCCATCGTACGTGGGGACAACCAAGGTATTGTGCGGCTCGCTGCGGCCCTTTTCTAAAGAATCGTCGACAAGCACCGTGTTGGTTTGGTCCCAACGTCCGCCGGCGTCCCACTCAGGATGAGAGGACTGCACATACTGATCGGCCCATACAGTTGTCAGGCGCTTGTAACATTGAACGCGGGACAGGTAGTCGTCCCTGGTGAGGCCCAAGTTTTCGCGACCCCAGATGGCGGCGCACTTCTCGCGCTGAATCCTAGACACGAGGCCGTCGAGCATGATTTCGACGTTGTTGCGGCGGGCCGAGGACCAGAAGACGACGCGGAACTTGTCGAAGCAGTAGTCTATGAAGCGGTGGGCGTGGCGGCGGATGCGATACACGGGCCGACCTTCGAATTTGGAATGACGGAAGATGAGGGTGCCGTTGAGGTCGAGGACGACGAGGATGCGGCGCGGTTCGGCGGTTTGGACGGGCGGGATGAGTGATTGTGCGAGGTAGGCTGGTTTCGGCTCCGGTACGCCGCCTGAACGTTTGCTTGGAGGATCGTATGGTGCGCATTCGGGCCTATATGGAGCTTTTGTCAGTCTACCGAGATGATTTGGAGAAACCGGGGGAAGAAGGGGGATGGTCTGAGAGAACGCACTTTGGCCCTTCAACAGACATTTTCTTCAAATGTGACAAGAATACTCGATGTCGAAATTCCATCTTCCTTTTCCTCCCGGCCGGTATAAAGCACGCGTACGGATCAGGCTGTTCGTCCCGCCCTGGAAGATGCCGGTTATAAACCTTGGCCGACGTCTTCAAGGTCTTGGGCTCGACGGCCCTAGATCGCTCGCGAGGCTTGCGAGGAGTTAGAAAGGGGGGATCTGGCTCGACGCTTTCTCGGTAGGGGGGTCCTGTTTTGATGCCCGGTATTGCAAAGCCGGCTGTGCGCGCGGAGCCCTTGATGAAGGGACACGGAAAGAGAACCCAGCGAGCGTTGAGCGGGGGGTATAGTCGCATGGGAGGCGGTCGGTGTTGAGTTTTGGGTTATGAGCTGCTGGGTGAACGGGTTTTGAAACGTTTGGATGTTGAACAGCTTTTTTGGCGGCTGAAGTTGCTATCGATAAGAGAAAGTCTAGGGTAACCTTCAAGTTTAAACGCAGCAATCTTCGTCAAGCCCTCTTTCTTTGACTGCAGATCCTCTACCAGAATCGACGACGATATAAAGAAACACTACAGCAGCAACACCCAAACTCTCAGCCATGCGTCCACAAAAGCGCAAGCTTCCGCCTCTCGATCCAGACAGACGCGTTCGCGCCAGAAAGGAGGAAGAACGAGAGCCTGACGCCGAGTCAGCATCCGAGTCGGCATCCTCCGATGATGCCCCCAACCAAGACGATTCCGAATCCGATTCCGAACCCTCCCCAGCCGCTGCCTTATCCTCCGTGTCCTTTGGTGCCCTCGCCCGCGCGCAGGCCTCTCTCCCGCCAGCGAAACAGGACGCAAAGCTCCCCCCCACCGAGACCACCCCATCAACATCAACAACCAGCAAGAAGACGCTGAAGCCAAAGCAGAAGCGAAGCTCCAAGCACGCACCCACAGAACAAACATCCAAGCGTCCCGTCCCCCGCTACCGCGAGATCATCGCCGACCCGCGCCGCAAACCACGCGACCCGCGCTTCGACCCCCTCGTCAGCCACGGCAACGAAGCCAAAGCCAAGAAAGCGTACGCCTTCCTGGACGAATACCGAGAAAGCGAGATGGCAGAGCTACGCACGCGCATTAAGAAGGCCAAGGGCTCTACCGCCGACGATCTTAAGCGGCAGCTTAAATCGCTTGAGTCGAAGAAGCTGGCGCGTAAGGCTAAGGAGGAGGAGGAGGAGCTGCTGAGGGAGCATCGGAAGCAGGAGAAGGAGCTTGTTGCGCAGGGGAAGAAGCCTTTTTATCTTAAGAGGAGTGAGCGGAAGAAGACGTTGCTTACGAAGCGGTTTGAGGGTATGACGGAGAGGCAGGTTGATAAGACTATTGAGAAGAGGAGGAAGAAGATTGCGGGCAAGGAGAAGAAGGAGCTGTATTCGATGCAGAGGCCGCGGGTGCGGTGATGGGGTGAGATGTTGTCTTGCTATTTGGGAGCTTGAGTGCGAGATGGCGATGATGCCTCGTGTCGACATGAACGAGTGTTGCTGCGAGTTATATAGATATAAGAGCTGATGTTCTGGCATTCAGCTCGACCTCGAGTGCATTTGTTTAGAAATCTTCATCTTCAAGTCTTCCCAAGTATATATATACCGTCTCCACAGATCGGCCCAGTTGTCGTCATAACCTCGTGAGCCCTCTTCTGACTATACATACAACGACACCCTCAACAGCCAGCAGCCTAAACTCAGCCTTCCCCATATCTCGACCTCCGAATAGCCTCAACAAACATGTCCCTGCACGGAACCTTGCTCCCCAACCGCGCACACAGCAAAAACGCCCCGCTCAGCTTCCGATGAAGGCTGTACGTCTCCTCCGGCGGCGGCGAAAGCCTCTCGCGCAGCATGAGCGGGATAAAGGACCGCACCCGGTCGGTAATCGTCTGGTCGCGGAAGTCATAGACGCCAGGCGCCGACTCGCCAAACGGCTCGGCCAGCGTGAGGACGGAATCGACGTGCGCGTCCACCATGGACTTGCTCTCGTGGCCGGTGAGGTAGCCTAGGCTTTGGGAGAGGGTGCGGACGCCTTCTCTGTCGGCGCGGGAGGCTGCCTCGAGCAGCTGCACGTAGCGGCGGATGAAGACGTCGGGGAACTCGCGCGAGGCTCCAAAGTCGAGGAGCTCGAGCTTGTTGCGTTGGGAGTCGTAGAGGAAGTTGGTCCAGTTGGGGTCCGTCTGCATGAAGCGGAACTCGGTCATCTCGCGGAGGCAGAGGCGCATGATTTGCGTTCCGATCCAGTTGCGTTGCTCTTGCGTCAATGACTTGGCGCGCGTGACTCCGATGCCGTCCATAAAGTCCATAGTGAGCACCTGCTTCCCAGATGCCTCGGGATGGACGTCCGGAGCGACAAAGTCATCATCGCCACGAAGCAGCTCCTTGTAACGACGGGCGCACTGGGCCTCTCGCTCGTAGTCGCACTCCCATCCGAGCTCGACGCGAGCGTTGGCAATCGTCTTGTCGAGGTAAAGGCCCTTGGGCAGCAGCTTGGTCGCCTTGAGCAGCAAGCTCAAGTTATCCAAGTCGGAGTCGATCGAGGCGGCCACTCCTGGGAACTGGATCTTGACTGCCACCGTCTTGCCGCTGGATTTGAGGACAGCTTTATGCACCTGGCCGATGGAAGCCGCTGCGATGGGCGTCTCGTCGAAGCTCTCGAATAGATCTTGCCACTTTTCGCCGAGATTCTCGACGAGCACTCGGTTGCGCTGCCACGCGGGCATGTAGTCGGCCTGATCCTGGACTCGCTGGAGAACCTCTTGTATCGACGAAGGCAAGACTTTGGCGTCCTGGAGGCTCATCATCTGGCCAAGCTTGAGAGCCGCGCCTCTCATACGAGAAAGCTTGGCCACCAGCCGCTCCATGTTCTTCCCGCTAAGCATCACGGAGCCCTGACTGCCACCGCCGCCAAAAGCACGACTGACGCTTTCCGTCATGGCACCGCCAAGCATGCCGGCCGCCAGCCCTCCGTAGTTCCATAGGCGGCTGAAGCGTGATGCTGGCACTTTGGACTCCCGCAGTTGGTACTGAGGCGTTGTGCTCTGAGCCGCGAGGATTTCAGCAGTAGCAGAAGCATCCTCTTTCGCCTCGGCTGATGAAGTGGCCGGATCATCCCGAGTCTTTGGTTCGGGCGAGGGAGTCGCGATGTCTGGAGGCGGCGGCGACCGTGCTTCGTCTAAACCATTAGCCTTGTCGTTCGCGTTTGACGACACAGCGTTGACGGTGGTCGGTGGCCTCTGCGGCCAGTAGCGCATGGGGTGTTCTTTGGTCGAAGCATTGGGCTGCAGGTCGTTGACGTCAATGGCATCTTTTTCAATTGACGAGTCCAAGATCCTAGAACCTCGCGCCGTACGAAAGATGTTGACGTCGATACCCTGAGGGGCATTCAGCTCCTTGTTCCAATCCTTCTTGACCGTGGTGTCAAAGTTGCTGGACGAGGCCAAGGGGGAGGATTCGACATTTGCGGGTGCTGCTTGTCGCGCCGCATCTGCAGTCCGCTCAATCTCGTTGACCGCTTTCGCCGTGGGTTCTCTCCGCGCCGTTTCTGCTCTGTTCGTTGGCCATGATGCAGCGCTGCTCCAGATCTTGTCGTAGGCGTCGAGCTGTCGGCGGCGCAGGGCGATATGCTTGGCTGCTACCGATCGCGAGGCGCTGAGAACGGCCACAACGTCGATGGCCAAGTCAACGAAGCGCATGAGGATCGACGGGTTTCAGTTACATCGAATAGGTCATCGGATGTCGTTGAAGCTGTCGGATTTTCATGGGAGCTCTAGGTCTAGCGTCTAGGGTAGGTGTTCACGGGTTGATCAACTTCAGTAAGAACAACAGCAGCCGACGAACAGAAGAAAGCTCAGACAAGCTCTTCAACTTCTAGCGACGCTTCACAAGATCAAACGGCTGCAAATGTATTCATCGGTAGTACGAATAGATGATAGAGCCATGATATTGCCTCCACCTGCTCTCAAAGACGACTGCTCGTGGATCGTCGCCGAGGTATCAACCGGCAAGTCTCAATGAAACCAAGCCAAAAAGCGCCGCGCTGCCTGATGATCCGCCCAAGAAAAAACGCCTAATCAATGGTTTAGTGGAAATCTAAGCGACAACGGAATCCGTACATCTCATGAGCTCGCCGGCGGACCTAATTGCGGCGTTCCGCTCGGGGCCTTGTGCTGGACTTGGAGAGCGTGCTCCGTCGTCTCGCGGGCGTCACGAGCCGGTCAAAGGGGCTGCCGGGCGTCCGGCCTTTTGGTGTCCCTATCTTGCTGAGAAGTCTTCGTGCCGCCGGCGTGATGTCTCCGCCACTTCGAGGGCTGCTGGGGAACTTTGGAACGCGCTGCAGCTCAGACCTTCTGCCGAGCCCGTGGTGAGAAGGCTGCTTGTGAGTCTTGGCTATCCGATCCACCAGCTGCTCATGCAGTGACTCCCGCTTCCTCAGCTGAGGCAACCTGAATGGGTTGTGCACGTCACCCGGTCCCAGGTCAATGGGACGAGGAGCGTCTACAGAAACAGCATCGTCGTCTTCGTCCACAAACGTGTAGCCGTTAATTCTGGGTGTCTCTCCTCCGCCAGCCTCGCTCAAGTCCTGATCTGGCGCTCGTGGCTTTCCTGCGATGGCATCCCTGACGGCCGACATGGTGGGCGAGGGAGGTCGATCCGGGACGAAAGGCTCCGGTATCCTGGTATTTTCGTAGTTGATGGCTCTTGCCGGAATTCGTGAAGAAGCTTGGGCCTTTTGCGCGACAGTGACGACGCCGTCGTCTAGCCCTTCCGGTTCAAACATCAAGCCGTTTCGCGGGGCGGCATTCCAAGAATCAGGTCTCGCAGGACGCTCGTCTGCATCCCGGATGGCAAGGCATTCGCGCTTGAATCCATCGTCGACGAGATCACGCGTCTTGCCGAGCCGATCCTTGACCTCCTTCTGCTTCAGCATCTGCTTGGAGGGCAGTTTGTTGTTGTTCCACATCCAGGCATATTTCTCCGTTTTCTTCTGATTTTGCTTATCCAACAGTTGGTAGAAACTTTCGTTATCCTCGCTCGTGTATTTTGCCTGAAAGTCGGAAAGTCTCATGTGAGAGCCGGGAAGGGGCCTCTCTTCAACAGCGGCGAGAGCCACAGTGCTTGGCGTGTCCCCAGCGCACGAGGCCATAGTCCGCTCTTCGTCGCGAGCGGCATGAGTGACATGCTGCGCTTGCCACCGGGCCGGTGTCATGGCATCGTGTAGCCTCTGACTTGCGCTCGAGATCCAGGCGGGATTCTGCGATTCGATGGCGTCCAGATATTCGTGCTGCACGGCAGAGACTTTGATGCCCGGGAAAAAGTCCCTCAGTATGATATGCGAGACGGAAGCCGTGTATTCTTCTTCGCTGAGGACAAGCCTGGGTCTCTTGACTTTCTTGGCCGGAGGCGGGGGAGGCATCAAGTCAGAGTCGGAGCGTTTCCGCACCAGAGCCGTAGACGTTTCCTCCATGGCGATGAAGACGAGCACTCCTCTGAGAAGGAGCGAAACTGGGTAAACTCATTAGCCAAGGAAGGGCTTGAGTGGTGACAGCGAAGGAGCGTGCGATGCGCCGATGACCCTCGACGAGGGAGTGTGGTTGTGGAGGATAAGGAATCGCTTACGAAACCGTCGAGTCCAATCATGATATGCATCCAGGGGGGTGGCTTAGTTGGGACTATACTGTATATGAATATACTGCTGATAAATACATACTGCAGATAGATGCCACCCCGCTAAGCTTCGTCTATTCGCCCATTGGCTTATCGTTTATCCGCAGACTCGCGGCAAACATTATCGAGCTCTCGTCCTCCGAGCTCCAGCCTCCAGTCCGGCTCCACCCCGCATCGGCCAAAGTCTGCATCTTCTGTCTAACTTCTATACGAATACACCTTCGGATGGACGACATCCGCATCTTATAATATTCATCTCCGGGCTGCGGTATTTGTGGTGCCGCTCTCCAGAATCTGAATTGCTATATCAAGTGCCGATTCGCCTTGCCTTGCCCGACCTCTTATATTTTTTTGACCTGCGCATCGCCATGTCGCCAGAAGCCGTCAACTTGAAGAACCAAGGGAACAAGGCATTCGCCGCGGGCGATTTCCCTGCTGCCGTCACCTTTTACACCAAGGCTATCGCTCTTGACGACAAGGAGCCGACCTTCTTCACGAACCGAGCTCAAGTATGTGTCGAATGCAATAATGGCTCAGCCCGAGTTCTGCATGGCAGATCTGACGTCTTTAGGCACACATCAAAGCTGAAGCATACGGGTATGCCATCTCCGACGCTGGAAAGGCCATCGAGTTGAATCCAAAACTCGTCAAGGTAAGCCTTTACCGTCACGACAGTGCCTGGCTCGACGCCCAACAGCTCGCAGGCATATTATCGTCGAGGTCTCGCTCGTACGGCCATCCTCAAACCGAAAGATGCAATCGAAGACTTTAAAGAATGCGTCAAGCTGGACCCCAATAACAAAGATGCACGCCTGAAGCTGGAAGAGTGCAAAAAGATTGTGCGCCAAATGGCCTTCTTTGCTGCCATCGAGGTTGGAGATGAACCTTCCGCAGCCGAGGGCCTCGACTTGGACTCCATGGTTGTCGAGGACGACTACGATGGCGTGCGACTCGAGAGCGAAATGACGCAAGAATTCATCGACGACATGATGGAGAGATTCAAGAATGGAAAAAAGATTCACCGCAAATATGTTTACCAAATCGTCATCGCCGTTAAGCGTGTCGTCTACGAAGAGGCGACAATGGTCGAGATGGAGATACCCGATGACGTCCAGCTCACTGTTTGCGGTGACACTCATGGTCAGATCAGGAGCTCTCTCTCCTTTGCCGAGCATTGCCTAATATCTACCTAGGTCAATATTTCGACCTGATGGAGCTCTTCCGGCGCAACGGACTTCCGACAGAGAGACATTGGTATCTCTTCAATGGCGATTTCGTAGATCGTGGATCTTGGTCTACAGAGATCGCCCTTTTACTGTATGCCTTCAAGTGGCTGCGTCCCAACTGCTTCTTCCTTAACAGAGGCAACCACGAGACGGACGACATGAATCGCGTCTATGGGTTCGAGGGAGAGTGCAAAGCCAAGTACAACGAGCGGTGGGTGCCTCACCAGTGGCTACTCGCACGGAAACGCCGTCACTGACTTGCAAGCAGCGTTTTCAAGCTCTTCTCAGAGAGTTTCTCTGCCTTGCCCTTGGCGACGTTGGTCGGCAAGAAATATCTGGTTCTCCACGGCGGCCTGTTTTCCGATGATAACATTACGCTCGACGACATCCGCAAGCTGAACAGACACAACCAGCGACAGCCAGGCCAGTCGGGCCTGATGATGGAAATGCTATGGACAGACCCCCAAGAGGACCAAGGCCGTGGACCGAGCAAGCGAGGCGTCGGCATGCAATTCGGCCCCGACGTCACTCGTCGATTCTGCGACAGGAATGGCCTCGAAGCCGTCATTCGCAGCCATGAAGTACGCATGGACGGCTACGAGGTGCAGCACGATGGGAAATGCATCACGGGTGCGCCACAGCAAGGCCTGGATTCTCCAAGCTGATTTCACTGACAACTTGCTTTAGTTTTCTCGGCCCCCAAGTACTGTGACTCGACTGAGAATCGGGGTGCTTATATCAACATCGGCCCCGACTACAAGCTCCATTACGAGCAGTTTGACGCGGTGCCTCATCCGGACATCCGTCCCATGGTATGCCATGACCCCGAACCCGTCTCTCCCATCGTCGGCTGACCATATTGTCAGGCTTACGCACAAAGCTCTCTCATGTCGTCACTGATGTGAGACGCCACGGCTCACGAGAGGCCGGCCTCGGAAGCATTGGGAACGCATTAGCCCCGGCGTCTGGAATACGTGACTGGGAATTGTGTTGGGGCCGGATCTCCAGTCACCACTAACGAGCACATAGATACCCGTGTAAATCTAGACTTGACTTGACTTGACTTGACCTTGCTCGATATCTAGTAAGCCCTGTGTCTTATGCCGAGGAAGAGGTGCCTGGGTCGGTCCACAGCCGTTCCTGGCCGGCGGCGCCAACCAAGACACCAAGCCAGTCGGAACACCGCTTGATGCGCAGCAGCCTAAGTGAGCCGCCCTCGGTGACACCCCCCCAGGCAGTAATAGCCGCAGCAAAGGATCCCAGATCCGGACGCGGCACTCGAACCCAGCACTGCCGCCCGTCGACCTTTAGAATATCGACGGAGATGGCAACGCCCGTGAGGCCGAGGAACTGACGCAGCGCCGCGGTGCAGTACGACTTGACCTGCAGATCGTCCAGTCCTTGCGCCTCGTCGTCGTCGTCGTCGTCGTCGTCGTTTTCTGTTGCCAGCTCGAGGTGGGCGTAGGAGAAGGGGGGTGATTTGATGGTGCAGGTGAGGATTTCGCGGGCGGGTTTTGCTTGGGTCATGGGGTCGTGCTTTTTTCTTCGTCTTGTCTTGTTGGTTGCTTCTTTGTTCTTGGGAGTGTTTTCTTGGTGGTGGGACTTTGAGGCTTGATGTCTCATAGCTGCATATCTGTATGCACATATCTATGCTACCAGATATGCAATGTAACCTACTTATGCACGTATCCACATCCTTCACCAACAACTTCACCAAGTGATCCAGGCCAACAACCCCATTCATCCCTTAGACCGACTCGCAGCCATGCCATCCAGCTTCGTAACACCAGGACAGCAGCGCTATCTACGCGCCTGCATGGTGTGCTCCATCGTCATGACCTACAGCGTTCGTCCCCCCCCCCCCTTAAACACCGCAGAACGCAGCATCTAACGCGCGAGTCCTCCAGCGCTTCCGCGACGAAGGCTGCCCCAACTGCGACGAATTCCTCCACCTAGCCGGCTCGCAAGACCAGATCGAGAGCTGCACTTCGCAGGTTTTTGAGGGCCTCATCACGCTCGCCAACCCGGCCAAGTCGTGGATCGCAAAGTGGCAGCGGCTGGACGGATACGTCGGTGGTGTCTACGCCATCAAGGTCTCGGGGCAGCTTCCGGATGAGATTCGGACTACGCTCGAGGATGAGTATCGGATACAGTATATTCCGTACGTTTGATCGGCCTAGACTCTTGCTTTGTGTTCAATGGAAGACTGACTTGTGTAGGAGGGACGGTACTCAGACCGAGGCGGATGCCTAGAAGGGGGTCATGACTTGACGCGGAAGCTTGTTTCGGGCGAAGGCGTTAGGTTGCAGCATTACGGTATGAACAGGCATCTCAAATCGGATTCAATTCAGTTCATCGATTGCAAGTGGTATCATACGCGCCCTGACTTGTTCCAAGTAAGCTCCAAACGCCGGGTCATCATCGTCAATGTCCACTGCAATCAAGTGCTGCGATGCTTCTTCCCAGAAGGCATGCCGAAGCCAGCCGCCTCCCTAGACCGTTTCCGCTCCATTTCCTCCCTCATGATTCTCTCCATCTCGGTCATCTTCTTCGGCTGATTGTCTGCAGTTTTCTTCTTGGACGCTTCGCCCGCGAGGGCGTTCTTCTTCTTAGCCAGCGCAAAGACGTTCTTTGGCTGCGGCTTGCCGCCCATCTTCATCCCTCCGAACACGACAGGTTTCGTAGGCTCCGCTTTGGCATCGCTGCTTTCCTCGGTTTTGGGGGGAGAAGCAGCCTCAGTAGCCGGGGCGTCTTGGCTGGCTGTGGCAAGCGGTTCTTCTGCATCCTTCTTCGGACCTCCGAATGACAATGTAATCTTCTCCCCATCCTGGCGAAGAATTCCCGAATCGTCGTCTTCGTTTTCTTCCGTCTGGCGCTTCGCGGCGCTGGCCTGTGCTCTCCGGATCTGCTCCTTTAAAATGCGCTTTTCGAATTGCTCGTCGCCCTGATCCTGGGCCTGCTTCCTGCGGAGCGCTTCCTGTCGTCGCAATGCCTCGGGGGAATTATCGATCCACGAAATATGGATGCCCTTTTCGGTTTCCTCGACGCGGCAAATGCTCTCTCGTCCCAAGTGTTTGGCGAATTCAGTCAGGGAGGGCCATTTAGTAGCGTTCATATGGACGTGCTCCTGGTAGCCGTCAGGTCTGCTCTGAGGGGATTTAACGGAGTATCAGCGCGTCCTCTACCTTGTTGGCGATGTACTCCTGATAGAACTGGTTGATATGAACTTGTTTTTCACCGTGGCCGGTCCTCAGAAGCTGCAAAAAGTCTCTCTGAAACTGATTGCTGTAATCGTTGATGAACTTTCTTGGGTCCTCGCCGACGACCAGCATCTGCCGTACGTGGCCTTCAGACTGCGTGTGCATCTTGAAGCCATTTGCGTCCCTGCATTGTTTCTCGCAAACCTGGCAGTACCAGCGCAGACGTTGAAGGCCTTTGCTCTTGAGTTTGTTGTTGAGATATTTGGTCGAGCCGACCTCGGCCTTGGGCATGATGGCGAGGAGGGCGCGGGCGCACAGACCAGAGCGGGAATGCTCGCTTGATGATCTCTCTTGATAGGAAGATTGAGCCCGCTAGTTGGGAAGGCTCTTGATTTGGCGACGCGACAAAAAGCAAGACGAGGTGCGCGTCGTTGGAAGTCTGAAAGTTCCAGCAGCCTTGCTTGTCTGGGCTGTCACTAGGAGAAGGCTGCGAGTGATTATGTAATCGAGTGTCATCACTCATCACGACCAACTCGGCCCATATTCTGACTTCGATCATCTTCACCATCTCAGTAACCCCGACCAAATCACCCACAATCACCGTCGCGCAATCCTCCAACTTCTACTCACGAGGGAACCGCGTCGCAGAATCTTCGGAGACGTCAGCCGCTCACAATGTCGGAGCGCAAAGTGCTACAGAAATACTACCCTCCGGGCTTCGATCCCCGGGAACTGACCCGGCGACGTGGCCCGAAGTCGACCGGGCCTCGAATCCAGACTGTCCGCATCATGGCACCGTTCTCTATGCGTTGCATGACCTGCGGCGAGTTCATCTACAGGGGGCGCAAGTTCAACGCGCGAAAGGAAACAAACGTACAGGAGAAGTACCTGGGCATACAAATCATCTTTCTGCATATCAAGTGTACTCGATGCAGCGCAGAAATCACCTTCCGAACCGACCCCAAGAACCGCGACTATGCCATGGTCAAGGGCGCCGTGCGCAACATGGAACCGTGGAGGAACCGCGAGGCGGAGAATGAGACGATGGAGCAGAGACTGGACCGGCTGGAAAAGGAGGAAGCAGAAGCGGCGGGCGAAGAGGAGAAGAACGCCATGGCAGACCTAGAGGCCAAGAATGACGATGCCAGACGCGAAATGGCTGTGGCGGATGCTCTCGACGAGATACGGCTGAGAAACGCTCGGATCAACCAGTCTGAAAAGGACGACGTCAATTTTGCCGACTCCATCGTTCGAGCGGAGGATGAAGAGCGCGCTCGTCAGGAACGAGAAGATGAGGAAGCGGCCAGAAGAGCCTTTGCCACGGCAAAGGCTGACGATGAGTGGCAAGTTGTGGATAATGATGCCACGGTGGGCGGTTCATCAAGCAGTTCTCATCCAACGAGTGGATCAAAAATCGCAACATCGTCGGTCAACACTCGTGCGAGATCGCCAGAGGTATCATTTAAGCGAATCGTCAAGAAGAAAAAGGATCACGCAGCGTTACTTGGAATCAAGAAGAAGCCATCCCTCGTGTGATGGATGCCCTGGGTTGACCACTGCCAGCGACGAGTGGTTACGGACTGGGTTGCATTGCTGTCAGGTGGGATGGTTAATAATGGGGGGCTTTGCTCAAGCGACACCAGCGTCTGAACTATTGCCAGAGGTCGCATACTTTCACTCTATTTGGTCATGAAGAGCATATTTGTCGAATAGTGTAAACGACGAGCGTTTATCTTGCAGCAAGTGTCCTTGTACGAATACATACAATGATGGATCGCTTGCAGTAAAGGACGATCACCTGGGAGAACAAACACATGACGATCAAAACCCTGTTCCATAACGCCGGACTTGCCTCAACGCCTGTCGCGTCTCCTAGCCCCCTGCAATCAAGAGTTTTTCGCCGCTTACACCTATTGCAGACTTATACCCCAGTCCCCCGGGCGTCCATTCGCCCCAACTCTGCATCTGCGCCACAAGCTCCGGGCCCTATTGAAGTGTACAGGGAAGACAAAGTAATGTATAAGAAGGCGTGTTTAGGAAGGCGATGGTAGGATGTTGGTAGAGGTGATGCAGCCGGATCGAGCCACCGATGCCGAACCGGCGTGGAAGTAGAAATGCATGAAAGTGCTGGCAGTTCTCATGGCTGGTATGCTGCAGGGCCGACGCCATTTGCCAAAGAGTCGGCGTTTGAAGATCGCGAGCTGTGACTGGAGCCGGAAGAGCGGATGGCGCCGAAAGACTCCATCTGCTTCTTCGTGTGATCGTGCATGAAGCGGGAGTAGGTTGTCAAGCTCTGGGGCGGAGGCGGGGAGATGGGGATGGAAACAGAATAAGATCCAGCTGGACCGGGCATGACTGCTGGGGAGGAGTGTGGATGGAGAGGGAGCTGGAGGGTTGCCGCAGAGGCGAGAGCTCTTGAGAGCTCCGGTGGGGGAGAGTTGGTAGGAGACGCTGGTGGGAGAGACGGGATCTCGTAGTGAGTTGTGAACGTATGTATGTATTCAGATATAGTAGCTGATCTGGCTGGCTCGAGGAAGTCAGAGTGTCAGAGGAAGTGGTGGATGAAGGTGATAGTTGATGTGTTAATGAATGGGGCCGCACCTGGGGCTTTATGAACGAAGCCAAGGTGGTAAGCCTGGACTGGACTCGAAAACGGCACGTAGCAGGTACGGGATACGTAATGTCGTATCGGTCACACTGTGCCAAGGGAATGGCTTTGGGACTCGGTACAGTGCCATGGGGAAGGGGTCCTTGAACGCCACAGACAACTGCTACTGCTGCTCCCTGATGACATAGATGGGGGATATGTACTATTTTTTTTTTGGTTTGTTTTTCTACTGCCGAAAGGAAAAGCAAAGGGGGTAATTTCACAGCAGAGAGCCGGACGAGATCAAAAAGCAACGTGCGACAGGCGGGAAGCTTCAAGACGGGCTCGCTATCATGACGCTCGACGACGGCCCGGAGGTACTCGAAGGTCCATGTACCCGGATGCATACCGTGCGGGTCCTCTGGGGTGAGTGGGGGCGGACGCAGACGTGATGCAAGGCTGGTAGTCGGTACCTGGGCGATACCCGGGCCATGACGAAGCCGGGGCGGAGATGGATGTTTGTCTCTGGCCCCGGATGCAAACTCTGCTCATCAATCGACTCCGTCATCATCATATCATCCGCTCCCACCATCTTTTGCCCTGCTGCTGCCACCCTTGAGGTCCCTACCCTCCATCTATACCGACCTCCTACTCGTCTATCGCGAGGTCCGCTAGCGCCGCTCACGGGATGGCGTAACCACGCCGTCATCCCCCAAGGCTCCATCCATCCAAGCCCGCCTCCAAGGCCCCAAAGCCCCCAAGGGTCCTCCTCGACTCCACCCCCCTTGGAAAGGGACCCTGCTGACGGTGAAGTCATGGGCTATGTCATGGCCAAGCGACCGACGTCAGCGCCCGCCAGCCAATCCATTCCAGCCAAGCGCCCGGCGCTCGTCCGAGACCTCGTTGGCCCATGGCATTTGCCCCCGGTTTCCCATGGCGGCGAACCCCTTTTCCGATGCCGGCCGTCCTTGTCTCGAAACGGGCCATGACGTTTTGTTGGCTCTTGTCGCGACACAGTGTCGCGAGTTGCTGTCTGCGATGCTGCCGTACCGTACCGTACGCGTTTTGGGCCGCCAGTACGGTGGATGAGGTCACATAACGAGCAGCTTCTCATGGCTGGGGATCTTCGCTACTACAGCTTTTGTTGGCGTCACATCTCCCGACTGAGTTTTAGCTTACGGGCAACTCATCACGCACACACACACACACACACACAGTCAAGCACACCACACCACACCAATACACACACCATCGAATACCTAAACACACCACACACTCACACACACACACTTACGCCTACCTACACACACGACCCCTGCCTCTCCCCCCAATCACTTCTCCGTTGGTTCGAAGATCAGCTGGACCCTGCATCGGTAGCCCTTGACGGCCCGTTTCCATCCCCCTCTGCTTCTACCTACGCCACCTCGCGTCACCTCCTCGCCACCCGCCTCGTAAGACGGCCAGTGCGTCCGGTCTGCAGCCGTCCGCCGCGCCGTTCTGTCGGCCGGTACCATCCCGGCTTCTGTCCACTCAGAGCCGCCAGATCCCCGCGACGGGCTCCAGCTCCGGCCATCTGGTTGCCGTCGTCTGCATCGGGCCAACAGATTGTTTCACACCATGATTATTCGACTTGACTCCAGCCGCAACACTCCCACCGCCACGTGACAACGTCATCCCTCGACAATGAGGCGACGCGGGCGCCGTGCCACAAGATGCCAGCTGAGAGGCTGGGCTGTCCAAGGCATGACGTCGATGTGCTGAGTTTTTCCAACGTACGACAGAGTTTTCTAGGCTTGCTGCCACCACGTTGCATCATGGTAGCTGTTGGACCCTCTCACCCCATCCATCCATCTCAGCCTCGTGGAGGGGACCCCGTTTGTTCGGCAGCCTCCTGCCAAGGACTGATCCATGCATCTTTGTCTGCCTTCGTAGACGAACCCTGAATAGGCGGCGCACTGTCTCGACGAGGCCATGATGCAGGCTGCAAGGCGACGCTGCGATGACGCCCTGGCTATGCTTGCCTTGATTGGAGATGATGGGCACTTGGTAGACGCGAAAAGAGACGTGTGTGTAATGAATTACTTGATGAAGAGATTATTACTTCATAAGATGAGGAGCTAAGAGGCATTACTCTACATAGACTCTAGAGAAACAAGTGTATCTGTATACAGGCGACGAGACGGCATGATGCATCTCGCTAACCGTTCCCTTGCGACGAAGACGACGGCAGATGCAGCCATTTTACACAGCACGAGAGCCTTAGGGCGAGAGTTGAAAGAGGGAAATCCGACGGTATATTTCCCGACCCCCCGGCGCTAGATGGCACGATGCTCTCAACTGTAAAAAGTTCTCGACCTGTGTGAAGAAACCGAGTAGATGGGAGATCAAGCGCTGAAGATACAGCTTATAGCGTGCCTTGGCGACTTGATGGTTCTATCAGGAACTCGGTTCATGCTGTGGACGAGCGGGACGAGCAGGTACGAGAAGAGCTCGTCTTCGCTCGGAGCAGCTGCGGCCTCGGAGCCTTTGTGTCCGTCGCGTTGGCCGGTGTCGTGACGAAGGCCTTATGTGATGGTATGGAAAGGGGTGGGAAGCTTCGGAGATTCATCCTTGAAGACGTCGTGCTTCAACGTGTGGAAGCGAGGTCTGGCATGGGTGGTTGCTCTGCCGCGACGTCTTCGGGATGTGATAGAGGCTGGTCCACTGAAATTCATCCTTGAAGACGTCGTGCTTCAACGTGTGGAAGCGAGGCCTGCTATGGTGGGCGCTCTTTCGACGACGTCTTCGGGAGATGGAGAGGCTGGGCGAATGGCGATATCGCGGGCGATTCTGCGCTGCTAGGGTGGACGGCTGCTGTGAGGCCGCATTGCGCTTGGCCAATTGTCGTCTGGGGTTGACAGAGAACGGGCGCGGCAGACGGGCTTACATGGATGCAACGCCCATGACGGCAGGCTCGCGTCATCAGCTGCCGAGGATGGACTCCCGAGAACCAGGTGATGGGGAACCTAAAGGTTGAGGTGGAGGCCTGATATCGGATCCTGTTCCTTATTGGCGTCATGGTGCGGCGGAGGAGGTGCCCGAGGGTGTTCGGGATTGCCGTAAAGGATCCAATGGTTTGTTGGTGTGTGAGATTGGAGCTATTGTCGAGCGTTGGGCTGAGAGACGAGTAGGATGGTGGATGGCAATGGAGCCTGAGGTTTTGGTGGACGGAGGCGGTATGACCGGGAAGAGTCCTCGACGGCTACGAGGAGGAGGCTGTCATGTCGTCTCTTGTATCCAAGCTATCAATGCCGATGATGGGGGCGGAAAGATTGACAGGATGGATCAAAGTATGGCGTCTGATACGTCATCACTTAGACGCCGGCAAGACGAACTTCAGTTTCGTGCTTGGTAAGATGCAGTAGATTTGACGGAGGAGCAGTTGGCTGGTGTTCCGTAGCGTAGAGATTCGTCCGGGTTTTATTCCTTCAACTCGCATCTTCTGCGTCATGGTAGAGTTCCAGGCGAGGGATGCGAAGCGAAGGCGTCTAAGCAGCAAACGGCGACTCCCGGTGCTAGAGGACCGAGTAAAGGCCGTGGACGCCGTCGAGAGGTGTCGTGGAGGAGTGTCTGTAGATGCCTCCATGTCCTCGCAGTCGCTGTAAGCTCCATGTTGCTTGCGGCAGCGCCGGTCAAGCAGCCGTGGTCGCGGTATCTTGCCTGAGGGCGAAGCGGAGGGGATGTAGATAGCTGTCCTCCAGATCGATGGGAGCAAAGAATGATGGTTCGAGAGAGGCTGCTTTGCCGGCTTGGGAGAAGCAGAGCAGGAGGACAGAGGGAGGAGAGGTGGGCTATTTATACCCGTGGCGGAGACAGACGACGTAGAACAGAGAGGGACTCGTCGGCTGGCTGGTCGTGATGCGAGGATAAGATGATGAATACCCTGATGATGGACGCGTCAGCGATTAGTATCGTGTTGGCTCGTCGGTGAGACTCGATCGAGGTAGGGATATATGCGGGCAGACTGCAGTAGCAGCTCCGTCCGTCACACGAGCCTCTTCCGCGTCCTCCCTCCGTCACCGTCAGCCAGCATCTTCCACCTCCACTTCGGCCTGCCTCTTCACCGTCTGCCTCGTCGACCGCCTTCTTTCTATTCAATCTCAGCCAGTCTCCTGCTCAGTGAAAAAGTCCAGTCCGCGGCATTACGTCAGCCAATGTTCGCCTTCCTCACCTCGTCGCTGGGCCAGATCTGGAGTCTCCCGTATCCAGAAGAGGACTGCACAGGACGCGTCGTCATCGTCAGCGGAGCCAACACCGGTGAGGATTCGCAGGAAGAGGCATCTGAACTGTTCTCTCTGACGTCTGGTAGGCCTCGGTCGCGAAGCAGCTCGCCACTTCACCCGCCTCAATGCTGCCAAAGTGATTCTCGCCTGTCGCAATGTCGACAAGGCTGAAGCCGCGAGACGCGACATTGAGGTGACGACGGGCCGCTCTGGCGTCGTCGAGTCTTGGCAGCTCGATCTCTCCGCTGTGGATAGCGTCAAGGCCTTTACCGACCGCGCGGCTGCGCTTGATCGGCTGGATATCCTCGTCAATAATGCCAGCGTCTTGTCCATAGAATGGTCCTTGGCCGATGGGCACGAGACTATGGTTACCGTCAACGTCATCTCGACTTTTCTACTGACGCTGCGGCTTCTGCCTGTGATGCGGCGCACCGCTATGCGATTCAACGTGACGCCTCACGTTGTCATTGTCTCGTCTGATGCCTCCTTCTTGGTGCGTATCTGTAATTGGGATCCCCAAGCTGCATGATGCTGACGACGACGGCCAAGACTTCCTTTCCCGAACGGCACGCGGAGAACATCATCCAGCGGCTTCAGCTCAATCAACAGTATCAAGATCGCTACAACGTCACCAAGCTGCTGCAGCTGATGGCAACACGCGAACTCGCCCGCGCCTGTGACGCCTCAGCAAAGAGCAACGTCATCATCAACGCACTCAATCCAGGCTTCTGCGATACAGAACTGTTTCGCGCCGTGCCCGCTCCCTTTAGCCTCGTCATTCGCTTTGGCTTGGCCATCTTCGGACGCACCCCGGAGATGGGCTCGCGTACACTCATGTCTGCTGCCTTTGCTGGCCATGACACTCACGGCCGCTACATGACCAACTGCCGTATGCATAGTTGGCCGTCGCTCATCGATGGCGCTGAAGGGGAGCGTCTTTGTCAACGGTTTTGGCGTGAGCTGGTTCAGGTGCTCGACGATATAGACCCGGATGTCTCCAAGAATATCTAGATGTTATCATTCGAAGAGTCTTTTTTCTGTGTTCACCCTTCCACAAGATACGCGTCTCTAATCTCTAATAAGATCCGGTTGAATCATTGACTATCAGCTTTCCAACAGCACCGGCAATGTACTATGTTATTTCAGTTCGTTAGCTCTCATCGTCAGCTTTCAATTCAAGGCCGGTCAACTCCAAGAGCCTTGCCGTATTACACGCCCGACTTACCGCTCACCCTCTCCACCCTCCAGGTGACTGATATAAACTACAGCCTATATCATGCTGACCGGACATATGGAGGCGGCTCGAAGATCCCCTTCCCGATGCCGAGGACCCCTTGGCTGCTCCGGAATCATGCAGTCGGGTAGAACGGCGGCAGCCGGGAAGAACCGCGTCTTGATCGACTTAGGCGCGAGCAAATCAAGACTCCGGATGCAGTCAAGCTAGCCTCAACAACATCTCACCCCTGAAGCTGTCATGATCCGACGCAGCGGCCGGCGCCTCTCCAACGTCCCCTACTGCTCCCGCCTCTGCATTTAATATCGGACCTGGTCGTATTCTTCCTCTTCCTCTTATTGTTGCGGCGCCTAGGTATTCCTGGGGCAATATTGGGTTGCGACTGCTACCTCCTGTCTTACTACCCTTATAGCCCCGACGGTATCATGGCGTCTGCCAGAAACTTCGTTCCGACTTCTACCTTATTTGGCAGATTTGCAAAATCTCCGATCTGACGCGTGGCCCGTTTGCAAAGTTCCGCAGGAGAGTTGAAGCGCCATCTCTTCCGTTGCAGGAACCTCAACCGCCTCATCATCAGCTCCGTCGATAAATGTGACGGTGATATAAAACGACGCAACCTTTAATCTCTGAGTCACTGGCCATTCCTATAAGCAAACTTTTTTTTCCTTGATCATCCTTTTCAGCTATCAGCCCAAGATGGCTAAAGTTTGTCTCACTCACGCCATCTTTCTGAGCAGTTTTGCCCTTACCTTCTCGGCCCTTGGTCATGCTGCTCCCAGCTTGAGAGAGTTTCCGTCCGGTTCCGCAGGGGAGGTTAACTGTGATGGTTGGTATCGATACGCGACGGTGCGGCCTTATGAGGAGCTTCTTAGAGACTTGGCCGTCAGTTCCGAAGACTTCCGAAAACTCGTCAGTTCTGTCTTCTCTTCTCGTTCCGGCTGAGGCATGCAGCTGAGACCGTATTGCAGAATCCGAGCATTGGGCCTCGGGGGCAGGGTCTGATTCCCGGCAACTACTACTGCACCCAAAGTCGGCCGACGGACGGGCCTGGAAACGATTTACACCGACGCCAGAGACAGCGGCAGAAGAAGCCTTACAAACCGAGTTGCCAATCTCACTACCGTATCCAGGCTGGTGATACATGCAATTATGTCCAGGTTCTGTACGGCATTACGGCCGAGGAGCTTTTCGACATGAATCCTTTTGTTGAGGACGAGTGTGAGTTCTTGAGAGCGGGCTGGGTGCTTTGCGTTCCGAAACAGAAGGGAGTGTTTAAGTATGGGCTCAGTGGGTTGAGTGTTAAAATGGGAGCTGCTGGTGGTGGTGAAGCGAGTGATCCGTTGTAGACGATGCACCGTCTTTCTATATAACGCGTTACATGTACTGGGTTACATTTGGGTAGTCTCGTCGTCGAGATGAACAAAAGGCGCTACTTATTGGAAGAAGCTACAAATATATAATCCCCTGCTGCAACAAATTATTTCATCCTGTCCAGGTATGTACGAAGTCCGAAGAAGAGATATGACCGTCAAGACGAAGAACGAAACCTCTGTATCTTGCAGCCACCAAACATCATGACCGCCTAGCAAAGACAAAATGAAAAGAAAAGGGGTACGGCAGCCTCAAAACCAGCTACCCGCCATTTCGCGCAGAGTGTTGGTCGCGCAGTGGATATCGCCGCCGCCGGCAAAGTGAGAGAACCAGTCGTCGATGAAGATGACGGTGTAGTTGGCCTTTGCGTAGGCCTTTGTCATGGCTTCGGCCAGCACGTCTTTGCCTCGCACCAGCGGGCCCCAAGGGTTCGGGGCGACGACGATGGAGGAGCTGAGGACGATGCTGTTGACAGGGCTGGGGTAGAGGGTGCTTACCGCCAGGGTTGAGTTGAGCGCCTCCAGCTTCTCGTCTTCTTTCTGTTTCTTCTGTTCTGGTGTGTCCTCGTTGTGTTGTCTTTTTTGCAGTTGACCTTTTGTCATTCTTTTTACCCCGTTTACCCCGTTTATCCCTTTCTTGCATTTGTCTCTCTCTTCTTGTCCTCTCGGGTCCTGAGCCCGTATTTTTTTCGGCCTTCTCATCTGCTTCTTTTGCCAGGCTTCTCGAGCGAGTTCCCTCTCCCGATCGCTAAGAGGTGTGAAAGATGATTTTAGACTCGCAACCGGCCAGGTGGACTTCTTAGCAAAGTGCGATGTTGCGACCTTGGTCCGGACTTTCTTCATTTCGCTGGCCAGCGGCTTGGCCTTACGGCAATGGTAATGAAAGGCGTTCTTTTGGTTCTTAAAGTCATCGACGTGAAAGAGCGCTGGCACGCGGATGATGTCGTCTTCCGTGATGCCCGTCTCTCGTTTGATGATGTCGATGTTCTTCTCTATCGCCTCGGCGGAGAAGCTTTGTATAAAGGGCAAGTCAGGGAGGAGCAGCGTATCCTCAACGGTGTTGGTCGCGAGACACTTTTCTCTGTCCCAAGAGAAATATGGGCGTGAATGAGACCTGGCCTTCCCGTAGCCGGCTGCCGTGGCATCGCGCAACAGGTTGAGACCTGCTAATGGATCGGTGACGATCAAGACCCAGCCTCGCTCGCTGTTAAAGGGAAGAAACTGCATAAACTCGTCCGTATGGCCGATGAAGAGCCAGCTGGTGTCCAGCTCAATCGGATCTTGCTGTTCCTGGGCCCGCATAAAGTCCATCATGAAGGGCTTGATGCCATCCTGTGACCCCATGACAGCTCGACCGGCGGGATAGTTCTTCTCATTGTGATAATAGGGGGGAATAGCCTCGAGATTCCCCGTCGAGTCGCTCGTATCGCCCCCAGCTAGGTGCTGGACGGCCCCGACGCTATCAGACCGGAGCGTCTGGAACACCTGACGACCGCCAACACGGTCGATTTGGGCGGAGCGAATCATGACACGTAAGCCGATGGGACCGTAGGGACCGGGAATAGACATGTAGCCCGGCTCGAAGAAGTCTTGAACCCATATGTCGTGGTTGACCTGGTCGTTGAACCGGAATAGGGGCAGGCCTGCTGCCCGGACGATGGTGTTCAAGTCTTGAACGAACTTGGCTTGTGGTAGATTAACCTGCATCCTCGCGTTTGTCTTGTTTCTTTCGGTGGTGTATGCAGACTGGACGAAAAGCTGCTCGGCCCTTTGAAGGTGGTTATGAATCAAGATAGGGGCAACTCGGAGCATGACCCAGTCCGTAGCCACAATTCCCGGCGTATCCCAGACGGTGAAGCGGACCATGGCCCATCCCTTCCATACTCCAGGGCGGCGGACATCACGGGCGTCGATGCCGAGCTCCAAACCGGCCCGCAGCTCATGAGCGTGGAAAACGTGGCTGGGACTTATGTAAATCCAATCATGGCCCTTCTTCTGGAATATCCGTGTCTTTGAAGCGGCTAGTCTTCCCGAGACGGTGATGGAGCCTGTGGCTTTGTTACTCAGAGCGTGCATCGGCAGCGGCAGAGTCCGGAGCGGAGCGAGGAATTTTGCATTGCGGAGGATGTTGTCTGATGCGTCATGGCAGGAGTCCAGTTCCTCGTTTGGGGTCGACCTTGTTATCTTGAGAGAACACCGACGGTCTGTATCGACGATGTTGGCGAGGAATAGAGCGCCTGTGTCTGCCGTCGAGGCACGCTTTTGCATGTAATCGCTCTGCCCCTTCATATCGACAACACCATCTCGGTTGCTATCGGCCAAAATCGTGACTGTCAAGGGTGGGTTGCTGTGATGTCTGGTAATCTTTGCACTGTAGAGGTCGTCCAAGACGGTTCTCAATGCGCCAGCTGCGTTAAAGGGGGCACTTCTGGCTAAGGTAGCGTGTCCTATGAAGACGGACAGAGAGGTCATGGGGTTCCACATGTTTCTCGTGGAGCCTCTTCTGGCTGCTCCTCATCTAACGGACGAGACTTGTTGCCGATGTGGTAGAATAGAGCAGTTGTATCCTGATATAGATTCACCAGAGTTGGCAGATGGCCGATCACGGCAAGGAATGCAAAGTTTGCTTCCCGTCCAGACGCTAATGGACTCTCTCTGACGAGTGTCTTTTGTACAAGCGCCCGGTCACGGATCAGGCGGGCCGCCGGCTAAATGTGCTCTTGTCCTGCCAGGCCTGGGAGCAGCATTCGAGGTACAGCCAAGATGGAAGAAGACAAGGTCAAGCGGTCAAGTCATCGACAACTCGGAGTCATCCAAAATATTCTATTGGCTAATTCTTTCCACCAGTAGCGCTCGAGACTGTCGGGCTTGTCAAGAGGATTCTCAGGATGAATCGTCAGCTTCTTATACTTTGGAGTTGCCATGACGGCGATCCACATATTACGGTGCTTGACCTGTCGGCTCTGAAGCGGCAGACTACAAATCAGAATATCCGGCATGCATTCGGCTGCAGCATGGTCGGATCGTTCTTCCCATCAGGGGACGACCTGAATGGAGGTAGCCCAGCCGCCTCGTGACAGTGCTGACCTCGGACACCAACGCAAGCGGATTCGTGGCAAAGCGAGCAGGCAAAGAGAGTCATATGACCGACAACAAGCTCCATTCGCAGCATGTGCCGAGAGTCCAGACTCCAGGATTCCCGGGTCGGATAACTGTTGGTTGCAACACGAGATGATGTGCCCAAGTTGCTCACACACAACGACTGTCTTAAGTTAGCCTTTAGCCCTCTTGGGGCACAACGGTTGCAACAGGCGGGTTAAGGTTCGTTACCAATCACGAGAGTTACCGCATGGGCCTTCTGGCTGCTGTCCATGCAAAGGAGTCTTTTGTCTGGCCGCTACGACCAGTTTGGTTGCATCTTTGCCATTGTTCGACGTAATCGATAGCGTGCTTGCTGATAGATGGCTAGCGGAGCCACTTGCTGGCGGTAGCATCACGTGACCCGAATCGATGGCCTCGTCGCGTCAGCCTCGTCCTCCTCGTTCTCCTCGATCTCCTCGATCTCATCTTCCTCATCTTGCTCATCTATTTCCTCTCCTTCCTCTCCTTTCTCGTCCCACTCTCCTTCCTTACTCTCGTCACCGTCACTCCTCTTCCACCTCCTCCTCATCTCATGGAACCCGCTTTCCCACGGCCCGATGGACAAGTTGTCGGCCGACGGAAGTGACGAGGCCAAGGCGGCTCTGCGCCCGTCGATGCTCTACTGGTCCACCTTTGTGTCGAGATGCATCACCCAGCGGCTCGAGACGGCCAAATTCCACGAGTTTGTTCAGCTCGTTCACGAAAAGCACCCTCTTCCGCCAGTCCTGGTTGCCGACTTCTTCCTCAAGCCTCAGCCTTCCAACAACGTCAGCCTTGATCCGCGCATCCCCCCCTACATCCAGGTTCTCAGCCAGCTCGGCTACGTCGACGCCTTGTCCATTCTGCACACCCTTCACAGATATTCGTCCATCAACGCTCATCTCCGACGCCCGGACGATGACGCCAAGCATGACATGCAACAGCGTCCGCTCTGGCGTACCTCAGCCTGGGTCGAAGAGTTCATGTTCTATCATGTCATCAAGACGCTCGTCGAGGGATCCGCCTTCTGCGATACCCGTTCCGCTCTGGTGCTCATAAAGGTCGTCTGCAGATGGATGAATCTCTTCAGCGCCGCTTCGGCCGTCTTTGCCACCGATGTCCTCGCTCAGGTTCAGTTCTCGCAGGCCCGCGAAGACTTGGACCTTTCTCGCGCCGCTTTCCTGCCTTTGCTTCTGCGCCTCGTCGAGACTCCTACTCTCATAGAGGCCATCAGCCCCCCATATGCAAAAGGTAGGTTATCCAACCTTCATTCTCATACTGTTCTGCGGCCCAGTCACTGATCAGTACCTCAGGCATCCGCAGGGAATTGTCCGAAGCTCTCACGGGCTTCATGCACACCATGCAGCCGGCTCCGGGCTTTGTCGAGCGGCTCGAAATGTTTCGCACCGACACTCTGGCTCGCCTGGACCCGCTATTCAAGAAGAAGCAGGCCGACGCCAACGCCGCCATGGACGAGCTGCTGGAGCCTGCCATGAGGCTGGAAAACTTTGTTGTTCCCGAGATACCCATCACCAATTCGCGTGCCGGCCTCTATGTCTATCTGAACGCCGCGGTATGTAACTCTGATGAACTTCTCGACTGGTCCTGGAGAGATAGTCTCGAGTTCTTCTTGGGACTGCAAGACAAGTAAAATTCATTGGCAAAGCCACTCGCTAATTCGTGACGCAGCTCGTAGGGCGGCCCTTGATCGATGATGGCTTGCTGCTGGCTTTTCTTCATAATCGATATCAGGCATGTTGTTCCTTGGAAACGCAACGACTCTTTGTTGACGTGTGGGACAGGGCGAGACGCAGTCGAGTGCCATCGACCTCATTTTGGCCTCGTTTGACATTCTGGCTAATACAGTATTTCGCAATGAGTGCCCCAAGGACGCACACCTCCTTCGTTCATTTCTCATCAACAAACTGCCGCTTCTCCTTTGCCAACTCTTTGCCCCTCAGTTTTCCACGGCCTCGTCCGAGTTTTGCATCACCGAGGCTCTCAACCAGGTCGACACGAGCGTCTTCCCAACAGCCTCACTGATGTTTGATGAGTCTAGGAGTAACAATCCATACACAGAGAGCGTGAGAGAAGAGTTTTGTACTGCATGTGCCCTTCATGGCTTGGTGCAAAGAGAGCACTTGGAGCGGATATTGGGTGAAACGTCCATGTCGTACGAGCCGTCTCTGGAGAAGTACTCCAAGGACAAGCTTGTGCAGAGCTGCTTGTCAGATCCTGAAAAGATTCAGGGTCTGGTGCGGGAAATCGACAAGATGGACGGCAATGTCGGCGCAGTCTGTCAGGCTCTTGTCGAGGTACGGCGTCGACCTGCCCTTTTTACCGCATATGAGCTGACGGGACACGGTAGCTGATGCGCCAGCTATGCGACAGCAAAGAGACCATGTCGCTTAAGCTGCTATGTGGACAGTTGGCGCACAAGCCTCAGTCTCTCGATATCGTGTTGCTGTTCGAGAGGCTGCCTACCGTTCTCGAGCCCCTGTGTCAGCTACTGGACAATTGGAGATACGACGACGACCAAGGGGAGTACCAGCCCATATATGAAGAGTTTGGAGCCATATTATTATTAGTGCTCGCCTACGCATACCGATACAACCTGAGGGCGGCCGACATTGGCATCGTCTCACCCGACTCGTGCGTGGCCAAGATTCTGAACCGAGCCCACATCAGTCGTCCGCTGGGCCAGCTCACGGAGCCGGAGAAGGGACACGTCAACGGTTGGATCCACGGCCTTTTCGGCAACGAGACTGGAGGCCTGGGAGACGATCTGATGTCGTCATGTCCTCCGCAGGACTTTTATCTGGTTGTGGCGTCCATCTTCCAGTATATTGTGGTGGCATATTCGAACGGCTACCTCAACGACGAGAGCTTGAAGAGCGGTATAGAATGTCAGTCGTCGGGTTGAGCAAGCGCGTGGGCCAGCAGGAAAGCTGACACTCGCTAGACGTGGTGGACACCTTCTTACTCCCGTCGTTGGTGCCGGCGATTCGTTTCCTGGCGGACTACCTGTGGGTGGAGCAGAGGGAACAGAAGTCGGTCATCAAGATACTGCAGCTCATGCTGCTGCCCAGCTCCATCTCGGGCGAGGCCAACACGATGTTGTCTTCGGTCAAGAACCTGATTGCCAAGCCGCTGGAGTACTCGCTGCGGTCGTACCAGAAGCAGGACCCCAAGAACCAGGACATTCAGCCGCTGCTGCGAGCCCTCAAGGACAGCCTACCACTCTCTCGGCGGACGGGCGGCGCCGATAACAACGAGCTGGAATCGTGGTCGAGCAGTTCGAGCAGCGGGCTGTCCGGGGCGGTGAGGCACACGGTACAGGGGCTCGTGCAGATGCACCACGGCATCAACGTGATGCCGACGTCGTACACGCACCGACAGTTGATTGCTGCCTGCCGGATGGTGGGGACCAGCAAGGTACTACGGGCCATGGTGGACGAGGTGCGGCACCAGTCCGAGGCCGGGGCCGCCAGCGTCGTCTACGATGTGGTGGCGGCGCTGGTGTGCGCGCCCGACGTGACGATGGAGCCGCCGACGGGCAGTCTGCTGGGCAGCGAGGCTCGGGGCACCCAACGGCGGCCGACGCTGCGCGAGGCGCTCAAGTTGGAGGCCGAGGGCTGCCAGAAGCTGCATAAGAAGGACCCGAGCCTGGCCGAGGCGGTGGTTAGGCTTCACCGACGAGTCGAGGCGCTGATGGCGCTGCCGCCGGCTCAGGCGATGCTGCAGGCACCCGACATGACGTTGGACCTGAGCGGAGCGCCGGCCGGACTGGGAGACGCCATATCGGCTGCGGTGGCGGCGCAGGGCGGCGACGCCATGGTTGTCGACACCGTCGGGCTCGACATGGGCTCGTCAGACTTGGGGCTCGGGGCGACGGGCGTGGAGACGACGAGCGACGGCGACATCTTTGGCGGCATAGACGCAGGTATGGATGTGTTTAGCGGTTGGGACGGTATGGACACGAGTGGTGGTTGAAGGCTCATGCTGGAAAGAAGCTCGAGAGCAATGAGCATCGATGCTGGCTGACGAGAGGATTTCAGCGGCGGCATGTTGGTTATACAAGAGGCAGATGTCGGTTGAAGTTTGGTAGAATACCCGAGCAGGCTCACACGAGCTATGCATGTTAGAGATCAAATTTGATGCCATGAAGTCGGACGAGGCCTGGTCTGACCTCGTCTTTTATCGAACCCTAGCCTAAGCACCGCCAGGTACCTCTCCACCTGTGGCGCGCCCTTCAGGTACCCCATCTCTGCTAGTCAAGCTCCTAATCACCAGTGCCCCCTTATCTTGATAGCTCCTATCAGCCTCTGGCCACATATCGATTGACCTCGACGTCGCATCCATCCTTTTCCTCTGCCTAAACCTCGCCATCGACCTCGTCCATCACCGCCGCACCCACGCTCCTTTGCTCACTCTTCTTATACCCCTTTGTCTTCATATCCTCAGCCATGGCTATCGATAGTCTCTTATCCCCCTCCAAGCTGGCTCTCTTGGCCGCCTGGGCCTGGGGCGCAAAGGTGAGGAGGAGCTTGGGATTGGGTTTCGCGGCTTGGCGGCTTTTTCTTTTGACCTGTTGATTGAGTTTTTGGCTTTGGCATCCTCGTTTTGCCCTTCCTATCTGTCTCGATTCATCCGAGAGAGAAAAAAAAGATCAAAAGGCTGACCGACGGAAAATGTCCTCGAGATAGGCCGATGGCGAATCTCCCCCTCCGCCTCCCAAGCCAGCCCAGCTGGCAGCCGACATCAAGACAACCTTCCCAGACGCCGACATCCTGGGCGTTCACCTCGTCAACGGCCGGCCAACCAAGGCGCTCGTCGAGGTCAAGAACAAGGAGGTGGGCCCCATCAAGGTGGCCTACCTGACCGGCGCCCTGATCGGCACCCAGCCGTTGCCAGCAGACGCACCGGCCTACCAGGCCATTCTCCGCAACCTGACGGCGGTGCAGTACAATCTTGAGATTGCGGCGGGGGAGGCCAAGGCTTTGCCATTTTCGTTTATGCTGGATATGCAGCCTCAGGATGTTCGGCTTCAGCTTGTGGCTGTTGTTGCCGATGCCAAGGGGAATATCGTTCAGGTGCCGGCTCATAACGGGACGGCATCGATAGTCGAGGCTCCTACGAGCTTCTTTGATCCTCAGATGTGCGTCCTCGTTCTTTACCCTTCACTTTGTCAAGAATTTGCTGATATCCGCTTAGCATCTTTCTCTACCTCGTTCTGTCAGCCGCCTTTGCCAGCACGCTCTACTTTGTCTACAAGACCTGGATCGAAGCCCTCTTTCCTCAGGCTAAGCGCACCAAGCCAGCCAAGAAGGGCAAAAAAGCAGCCGATGCCGACGCCGCGCTCTCCACCGCAGATTCATCCGCCGTCTCGCCCGGCGCCGGAAAGACGTACGATGAGAGCTGGATTCCCGATCATCATATTAAGCCTCCTGTTGCCAAGCGCGTCAAGTCTGGCGTCGGCAGCAGCAAGAAGAAGGGTGTTGAATAGAGGGCCCCGGGCGGTTGGCTTGCTTTACTATATGCGCCGATTATCCACGCCTTCTACGCTATTCGTGACGACGAGCACTTGGTAGTTGGCTGTGGAAAGCGGGCTTGGCGAAAGCCTTCGTTAGATATGATGTTTGTGGGCGCGCTTGCAAGTTGCATGCATATCTCCTGCGCCGCTTTCGACTGTGTCCTTGACCGATGGCTTCGGCCAGGTTCGCGCAGGAGTTTGACTTGAGGGAGAAGGAGAAGGCATCGGTCATTGGAGCGTTGTGGGAGTCGTCTGAGATAGGGTGTATTTATGAGTGGAGGGTTTGGCCTCTTTATATCGTCTTTTCTTCGTGCCGACTGTCTTGTACACTAAGGTGAGGGGAGAGGAAAGAGAGCAATAGCCGTTGTAGCGCTGAAATCAAGCAGCTTTTAACTTTCTACCCTCGCGAGCGAACCATGGTCTCAGCTGCAGATGCACGGCTGTTATGGAACTACATACACATGCGATCCAGCGTGGCAGGGTGCACTGAATAAAGGCCCGGGGGCGACATCTTGGCGCGAATATATAACTCGCCTTGGAAATAGATATGGAGAAGAGGTTTACTTCCATCGTTGCATCGCTGATTCTCCATCTTTGATGGGTGTGACTTTGGGTTACTTGTTTTTGTAGCTCGTTGACTTACACGGTTACACCATGGGTCACGATAGTGGGTCCTTGGTGTTTTGAGGGCGTTACAGCGGACTTCGGATTTAAGATTTTCCGAATGCCGTCTCAGCCAATAACAGTGACGGGCCAACAGCATAGCAGGCTGCTTACCTAAAAGCCCGACGAAGCTCTTTTCCAATCGTCACAAGCTTCAGCTTCCTGAGGCGGCGGCCCAATCTCGCGGACAGGTACGCTCCCAGCCCATCTCTCTCCCGCTCAGGCAGATGAATGACCCGTCTAACACGAGATTTCAGACATGAGAGCTGCACAGCTCCGGCCTCAGCCCACGCTGAGCAAGCTCCTCTCCTGCCATAACCCCCGACGCCTCTTCCACGGCACGCGCAAGACGACGCCTTCGATACCGGAGCCGAGACCATGGGTTCCGGACGTTGAGACTTTCTTTACCCTTATCGGTCGGGGGCTCAAGAGGCATGCTTCCAAGTTTCCCTCTTGGGAGGCGCTCTTCTCGCTGGCGCCGGCGGAATTCAGGGCTATTGGCATCGAGCCTGCGCGGACGCGCCGCTATCTGATTCGCTGGATTGCGCGGTTTCGCGTGGGGGATCTTGGACCCGGCGCGGATTTCCGCTTCGTTGAGGATGGGGTTGCGCTGCTGAGGGTTGCTTCGTCGGCGACGAACGATGGGGCTGCGAGTTGCAAGTGTGTCGTCAACGTACCGCCCGTGCCGGCAGCGATTGCGGCCTCGTCTTCGGCAAAGATACTGCCTTCGACTCTGGTGCGGCCCATCGGATACACCATCAGTGGGCTGCGGACTATACAGGGCCCGTTTGTGCGGACGCTGCCTGGTGATGGCGGTGCCGTTGTCAAGATTACGGAGGGGATGTGGGAGGATAAGCGGGGGCGCAAGATTGATGGTGGTGAGCGGAGGAGGACTGAGGTGCGGTTTAAGAGGCGCATTGCTGAGCGAAAGGCGGCCGCTGAGGAGGAAGCGCTGAGGAAAATGTGAAGAGGCTTGTTGTGTCGATGGAAGTGTTTTGATGGGTCTTGATGAGTGTTGACTCAATCACTGCGTCGGAATCTCCTGTCTCGTCGTCTACGGCACAGAACAGGAGTGTGGAAGTCCGGTTGCGTTTCGGTGTAGGGTAGTCGGTGCCCGCTCGGAGGCTCCGATCCGAACTACAACGGCATCGGCCCCGCTCCGAGCACCGTTTGTTTCGGAGCGGCATCTCGGAGCATTGCATCAACAGCCGTCCCACCGCAGACGAAGCCGGCGTCATGCAATCAAACCCGACGCTGTCACCTGGCAAAGAACAGGCGTTGCACGACACCGTCTCACTAAACGTAGGGCTGCGTTGAAGAGCAGGCAGCCGATGTCGGTCCCCTGCCCCTTTCCCAGTTCCAAGATGGTGGTCAGCGGCCGTTGGGGCACGTCCAACTCGATGGATGGATGCAAGGGGAAACGAACTCTTGTTTCACTCTGTCATGCTCGCTGCAGGCGGTATTGCTCTTGCACGCGCGGCCGATGACGATGATGTGCGTCTCTAGTTGAGGCGGATCATGGCTTCTTGGGGCTGAGCTGAGTGCGGCTGCAGTGATGAGCAGGGACTGCAGTACACGGTGGTCACGGCCCTTGGTCAAGACGAGGGTGAAGCTGCCGAGTTTCTGTACCGGTCATCCGTGGCTTCTTACGGGCTTGACCGCTCACGGGACTTGTCCGGCCTTGTTGGTCCGGACCGTCTCTGGGCTGAAACCGACTTCCGCAAAAGACCGGCTTCTCCCTTTCCCCCACAGCCGAGAAACATCTCGAAGGCTTCTAGCGTGCCACGAGGGCCCTTGCCAACCACCACCAGAGATGCCAAAGGGGTGGGTGTTTGTGACTCACGACTCGCCAACAGACAGGGTCCGCAGCTTACGTCGGATTTCCTTTGCCCCCCCTCTTCTCCTCACCCCCGGGCCGTTCGGTGACGATTGAGGCCCCGGTGTCGGAAGAACAAGGGGGAGAAAAGAGCAGAGCAGAGCAGAGCGCGCGGAACTGGCCCAAGCGAGAGGAACGATGGAGAAGGCATCAGGTTCGAAAGACTATCGAGAGGGGGGGGGGGGGGCAGAGGCCAAGGAGCCGAGGCTGTGGTGCTGTCGTCGGCGACAAGGGGGCTAAGGGACGAGGGGTATCGCCGCCGCCGGCGATTGTCGTTGCTTGAGGCGATGGTGTTTTGAGAGGGCGCGGTCTGGGGATATCGGAGATTTTTTGGGTTTCTTGTTTTTGCCCTTTTCTTTTAAGGGAAAAATCGAGGAGAGGATGCTCTTGGGGTTCCGGCCTCGCGGGAGGGAGATGATGGGCGGCACGTGTTTGCCGGTGTGTCCGGAACGGGGGGGGGGCCTTGTCTGGCTAAGCTGGCTGATGATGGGCTGCAGGTTGAGTCTACATATGGTGTGAGTGCCTTGCTTGGGAGAGGCTTGCTGTTGGAGGTGGCGCAGTCTGACGCTCGTCGATACCAACTCTCCGGCTCATTGTCTCTTGGTGTCTTTCCACTCAGAGTAGACGACGGGGTTGGACAGGACCTTGACGTGAATTGTCGGCTGCAGCCTCGTCCAGGCACAACCACACCAGCAGCCTCACCCTCCAATGAAAGAAGCAGACAAATACATATACATACATACATACATAGCCTCCCCCACCGTCTGCAGCCCTTCGGACACGGCTTCGGGGAAGCAAATGCAACCAACTCAAGCCACGCCTCTCGTCCATCTAGCACCTTCTCACACATACCACCGCAAACCCGCACCGTCTTCTCCTCCCGCAATGCAATTCTCGAACGCTTTGCCCATCGTTCTCGGCGGTCCGGTTGTCGGCTGGTTGCAAACGCCGGTGGGAAAGCGAGCTTGTTTCGGCGCACGGCGATTAGTGGTCGCTGTGTGGGGCCGCAAACGCCGGCGCCGTGATGCCGGGGCCGGGATAGAGCCGAGCCGACGGTTTTTTTTTCTTTTTCCCATGTTCTTCTCTTCCGGAGCGAGGTTTCGTCGGCGTACTTTGTGCTGGGGCTTGGACAGTCGTTCCTCTCTGCTCCAATCGCCGCTCGATCTTGTCTGGAAGCCCTTCTGCTCTGAATCGTCTCTGCCTGGCCTCAACCATATGCATCCCATCCTCTCTCATATCCGCGTCCATCTTCATATCTACATCCACATCCATATCCACATCCTTCTCCATATACGATATTCCTATCCAGATCCAGATCCATCCCACAAACCACTCAACTCATACTGTGCAAACCGATACCGGCTCCCGGAATCCTCATCCCATCCTTTTCCTCTTCCTTCTCTCGCGCTTCCATCCAAAACCCAACGTCAATGCTGACTGTGTCCGTACAGGTGTTCGATAACACAACGTGCTCGCCCGCCAGATACAACCGATACCGACGCGGTCCGCCCTTCTCTACGCTGACGCCCCCCCTTTGAACGCCTCTGTCTCTCCCTATCACCTGTCTCTCACTTCTGCCCTACCAGACCCTGGACGTGCCACTTGCGACCTGCGGTTTCGGCCGCAGACGCTTGCTCGGAGCCAGACGCTGCAGATCCGCTGCCAGATATGGGTCCCGGACCTGTCGACGCTCTGGGACTATTAGAGCACCGTCAGGCCCTTCGTTCCCCGCCGCCGCGACCACCATTTCTTGTCTGCTCATCTGCCTTGTCCCGTCTCTCCTCTTTTCCCTCTTCCTTGTTCTCTACCTCGGCGTCGTCTTGCGGCCCTCTTCATCCTTCTCCCCCTTCTCCGCATCACATCGCCGTCTCCCTGCCGCCACTCTGCAACATCAGGCCTGGAATGCCGTATAAGCCGACCCTGCTCGCCTGTGCCTCGTCATACCTCGTTAGATGATCTATCCCGTGTGTCCTGTGCAGAACCAACATTCTTCAGCATTGTCCAAATTCCGCATCCAGAGCGCACCTCCGGAATCAGTCCTCTACTCACCTCAGCTTCGCAAGAGATTCGCCACAGCCGACGAAGCCAGAAGCATCGTCATGGGCGCAGCCAGACCATCGAGACACGGCAAGAAGCAGTGCCTGTCGCCGCCAGCCATCAAGCCCAAATCCGGTGCCAAAGATGTCAACTGGGCAGACGTGACGGACCCAGAGGAGAGGAGACGCATCCAGAACCGCATCGCCCAACGCAAGTTTCGTGAGTCACGTCGTGCCCGACAGTCAGGCCCACGGCGCTGCTGACGCCCGGCGCGCAGGCGGAAAGGCGAGGGAGAACAGGGAAAAGGCTGAGCGCGAGTCCCGGAACCAACAGCACGCGGGCAACAGCTACCGCATCCCGGTGGGAACCGACATAGCCGCCGATCACGAACTGTCCGGCCTGCCGTGGGGAAGCATGAGCCTGGGCCTAGTCGTGTCCAGGGGCCACGAGGCCGAGAGCCTGCGCAGCAGTGGCCGCGGCACTTATGTCGGTGACGAGCCGTATGCCAGTCCTCACTCGCATTATGCCATGCCTCTGGCTTCGGAGTTGCCGGACCTGCCTCAGGCCAGCTACTATGGCAGCAGCGTGGGAGAGGACGTCTTCTTTGACGACGCGAGTTACGGATACGACTATGACGCCGCTTTGCATTTTGAAGATTCGAGCTTGGCCTAAATTCGTGCTGCTGGTAAGTTTCTGCTGCAGTTACTCTCCGACTGGTTCGCTTACTTACTATTCGGACTGAAGCCGTTTTTTCGTGTTACTCTCAAATCTCTCCCCTCCTCTCGCCCATGCCATCATGGCCGAAATGAGAGGTCTCAAAAGAGAGGTCTCGAGAATCCCCCCCTATGTGCCCACGTTGAATATGTAGGGTGTGAACAGGGGACGGATAGGGAGGCTGCCATTTTGCAGGGGTAAAAAGGCGTTTTCAAAAGTCTTTCAAGATTCCATCAATCAGTATCGACGAGGGAAACTATGGCTTCAATCTAGATACCTTGATCCGTGTACTGTAGTGGCAGTCAGAGTCACCACGCTCGCTCGAGAGGGAGTCCTCGGAAGAGGGAGGCCAGGACTGGTGCGGCAGGTCCGGGACATTGCCGGGATTAGATCCTGGACAGATGGTTGCCTAGCCGCAGGGATAAGAATGACGATAGACGTCATCACCGCGTAGAGTCTGACGGAGCTGATGGCGAGGGTCAAGCAAAAAGGTCATGAAGCGTTGAAGACATGTCGATCGAGGTGCCACGTGCGGAGGGGCGGTCTCCCCCCTTTCGGACTAGCGCCTCGTTGTTGGAACTCTCTCTCTTCACCGCCTGGCAGAACCTTCCAGATCTTATCTGCCCTGTCCGAGAAAAAAAACCAAATCAAACGAAGACTGGGAGAGCTCTTCAACGAGTCGCGACAGAGGGCATTTGAGAGGCAGGCGAGAGCGACAAGCAGAGCGACAAGCAGAGCCAAAAACAGCTTACGAATACGCGATTCCTTTAATAATCATCACCGAGCCACCGAGACAGCCCTATTCTCATCGTTCCACCCGTCGTCGATAACTTGCACCCGCTTGATCGACTGCATGCCATAATGGGTGCATCCAAGTCGCTAAAAGCCCGCAAGGCTGCCGCTGCACAGCCGACCAAGCCCAAACGTAAGTCACCACCTTGGCCAACAGCTCGCCCTGGCTTTCGACGCCCGCCAACTTCCATTTGTAGGAAAGGCCAAAAACAAGGAAAAGTACGGCCCGAAGCTCACCAAGGCCGAGAAAAAGGAGAAAAAGGCCATTAGCCTTGCGAAGAAGAAGGAGAGAAGACGCCAGCGCTATATTCTCAAGAAGCAGAAGCTAGAGAAGCAGAAGCTAGAGAAGCAGACTCAGAAGTCGCCACACGAGGCCACGAGGCAGAGCAGCGAGGTGCATAACATGCCGCAACAGATCTTTCCAGTATCATTTCACGGCTGACAAGGTCTATGGATAGCTCGCCGGAGCAGCAAAGATGCCGACAGAGGCCGAAAATGTCATGATCGAGACACAGACCCTTGGCAATGTCAAGAACTCTAGAGGAGCCCTCAAGGCCGACGCTCCCGAAGTCGAGTCTACAGTCGAGCCCACTCGCGCAAACGAGGCCTCTGCACGCAATGACGTATCTTCTTGCGCAGACACCAAACTCGGCAAGGAAGAGGAGACAACGACCGAAACAACCAAGAAAGACAAAAAGTCCAAGTCCAAGAAGAAAATCACTACTCAAGACACCGAGATGTTGACGACGGGTGACAGCGACTCTACGGGCAAACGCAAGCGCGAAGAAGCTTCTGACTCGATCAAAGAAATAGAAGAGCCCGTGGCCAAGAAGGATAAGAAGGACAAGGATAAGAAGAAGAAGAGAAAGGGGGAAGCAGACCATGTCGAGAACATCCAAGCCGAGGTCATGATCGTGGACCAGGCCAACGTTGACAAGACGGACGGCAACAAAGACGACGAAAAGGGCGAAAAGGGCGAAAAGGGCGAAAAGGGGCTCGGGAAGAGCGACACAGCCAAGAAGGACAAGAGGTCAAAGAGCAAGGCCAAAGACAAGGATGGTCAAGTGACGGAAGCGAATGATCCCTGTCAACTCCAAGGCGACAAGATCGAGACAGCTACGAAAGACAAGAAGAGAAAGAGCAAGTTCAAGGAAGAGCTGGCCGACGAGGAGACAGCGGTGGAGTTGGCCAAGCCGGACCGGACCAACGGGGACGACGGAGCTCAGACCCGAGCGCAGGACAAGGAGGAGAAGAGAGAGCGGAAGAAGAGAGAGAAGGAGAGCAAAAGGCTCAAGAAACAACGCGAAAAGGACTCTGCAGACGGCCAAGAGGCGACGGACAAGTGGAACATTGGGGAGTTGACGGGGGGCACCGCCCGTCAGGATAAGTATCTGCGGCTCCTGGGCGGCAAGAAGACGTCGTCGTCGACGGCTAAGACGAGCAGCAGCAAGGCAGCAAAGGGCATCTCAGCAGCCAGCATGGCTGAGGCGGAGGTGCAGCGCCAGTTCGAGGCGGGTGTCAAGATGAAGGCCGACGGCGGAGGGAAGAGGCGCGGACTGGGTGCCTAATCTTCCGGACTGGCTGGGCTTGATGTCGACATGAGGGCGATGAAGGGGGTTATCTGTTTTTGTTCCTTTGCACTTGCTGAGCTGTTGACTCTCAACTGATGCCATTCTGAAGCGAAGTCCGCCTACCAGCGCCGACGAAAGATGAAACACAAGGTAGCTACACAAGATGTATCAATCAGGCGATATGTAGCCTCCCTCCCTGCCTCCTTTGCACCCATTCTGCTGCCCCGTCCCCATTGACCCCAATGATATCATGCATGACGAGAAAGACGAGCGCGCAATGCGTACGGAGATTCCGAACCACGAAGCCGCGTTCCTTTCCGTTCCCTTGCCACCGATGATCCGCGTCCAGACGAGTAGAACCGAGGACAAGACCACCAGAACGCATCTCACTGCCCAAACATCCTAGCCAAAGCCTCGAATAACAATCCCCCAACGACAACAAAGGCGAGAAGAGCTATCACAAGTCAGCATCCCATCCCACACCTCATCATCATCATCAAGTACAGGTAGTTGCAGTCCCCAAGCAAACAAGAAAGAAAAAAAAACCCACCGATCCAGAACATGGAGACGGGCGTCTTGGGCGGCTTCTCCGTTCGCTTCTTAACCTGCTCGTCTGAAAGCCCCATTCGCGCTTCCTGCTCCTTGGCGAACTTTGCGTTCCGGCGACGCTGCTCGAGGGTTTGCGCCTGGGTTTTTGCGTTAGAAGGCTGTATAATCTTGCACAACAAGCCATCCGAACAAACCATGATGAATCTCAATCTCAACGTCGAATATTTCGCCTTTTTCGCCTTTGTTTTGTTCGCCGCAAGCACGCTCGTCAAACCCCCGGATGTAAAAGAAATGGCGGAAATCAACAAGGGGCGAAGGGTTATCAGCTCAAGGGGGGGGCCCGTCGTTAAAGATGGGAACAGCTGTCGAGATCGAGCCACGAGGCGGCCAATGAATGGGCGGCGCGAGTCGGATCAGGGGGGGGGGGGGGCTGGTTGTGGCGGAAAGGGGGGCTGAGTTTTCAGCCTCGTCGGCTGGGCTGGCTTTGGCTTCCTCTTTTTTTGCGTTGACTGGTGTTGATGAGGGTAGGATGGGCAACATGTTTCGATTAGGGCTTTGGCATCGCTCGCTGATGAAAAGGGGATATTCTTCTGCTGCGACCAAGCAGCCCAGTCCCACGGTGATTTACTATCCCCCTCCATCACTCTCAAGCATCAAAAACACCGCGCAGAACAAGACTGACCGTTTCAGTCCCGCTTCTACAGAACCTTCTCCCGCCCCATCGCAAAGACGCTCCTCCTCGCCGTCTTCACATACCAGCTAACATACTGGTCCTGGGCCAAGCTCGAGGCTGACGACGTCCGTGCCGGTGATCAAGGTCGCGTCCGTGCTGTCTTGTTCGGTGTGCTTTGCTGACGGGCTGATAGAGACGATTTCTCGGCTTGAGGATCAGGTTCGTGCGCTTGCTGAGGCGAATAAGTCTGCTTGATATTGTGGGCTTTGTCTCTGCGAGGGTCGAGACGGGAGAGCGGACGGTGTCGTCGATAGAGAACTCGTGCAGACACACACACATACAGACACGCACATACTCTCACACACATCACAAAGACGTCCGCCTCTCTTCAACAACAAGCGTGCCAACCAGCCTAACATCACGACTACTCGCCCCAACAAAAACACCATAACTCCCCCCTCGCAAAACCCAGCATCCGCGCCCAACATGCCACACACTCAGATCGCGCCGCGTCAGCGCAAACCGCACCGTCGCCTCCTCGCCAGCCTCAAGCCAGACCTTTTCGAAGCCACGCAGTTGTCGCGGCGGACGGTCGGGGATCGCAACGTATAGCTGGGCTACCTCGGCGCCCGCTACGTCGCCGATGTTG
Organism: Ophiocordyceps camponoti-rufipedis; assembly: GCA_002591395.1. NCBI lineage: Eukaryota > Fungi > Ascomycota > Sordariomycetes > Hypocreales > Ophiocordycipitaceae > Ophiocordyceps > Ophiocordyceps camponoti-rufipedis. The sequence goes on along the minus strand of NJES01000001.1, from coordinate 101,774 downwards.
GCTACCCTCGCTGTCACGACGGCGGCTTCTCCCCATAGGTCTTGGCTGTTACCGTCCGCCCAGGCTTTCATGTTGGTGGGCGTCAAGACGAGATCCGAGTAGGAAAAGGACGTGTAGCCAAGACCGAAGCCGAATTCGAATCGAGGCGTTAGGCGTCGAGCGTCGAAGCTGCGATAGTCGAGGTAAACGCCTTCTACAAAGTCGCACTGAGGGTCCGTCGAGTTGCCGTCGCCACAGGGCTCGTAGACGGGATAGTCCCTCTCGTCGCGCGCCAGTGTGTATGGAAGTCGGCCTGAAAAGTTGACGTCTCCGTACAGCAGCCGGACGAGAGCATGGCCGCTGTCTTGACCCGGCAGATGGGCGATGATGACGGCCGTCACGTTGGCCTCGTCGATCCAGCCGTCGACGATGCGTGGGCCGGCAGCGTGGATGACGACTATGGTGTTGGCGCAGCGGCCTGCGACGTGACGCACCAGGCTATCGCTGGCCTCATCGCGGAGACCCTGTCGATCCCAGCCTTCAGTCGCCATGGCGTTGATGAAGACGAGACAGGCTTCGGACGCGCCGTTGACGTCAGGCTCAGCCGAGTCGACGTCCCAGTTGATCCAGGTTCCGTCTGCCTCAGCCCTCTGCTGGAGAGCGCTCAGGGGCTAGACAAAGTTCGGTCAGCGGTTGTCATCTGGATTCAAGAATAGACCGCATCATACATCGCTCATGTACGGCGGCGCATTGGCCCCCGCGCGCCCGCCGACGATGATGGTGCCTCCACGAGCCGCCTGGTCAAAGTGCTGCTTGGAGCCGAGGACGGCCTGCGCCATCTCGGGCGACGACGAGTAGCCCAGCTGAAAGACGGCATCTACATTCTTGGATCGCGGCACGGCGGCGTCGTAGCCGAAGACGGAGATCATGGCGAGCCGCGGCTTCAGCGGCAGAGCGCCCGCCTCATTCTTGACCAGCACGTGGCCGGCCTCGGCTCCGTGAAGGAGTACGGGACGGGAGGCGGGCTCGCGGGCGTCGATAGGAGCGTGTGGTTCCGTGAGGTTCTTCATGCCGATGCCCGGGGAGGGGAAATCAGGTGCATCTTGGCCGACGAGGTACCAGGCGCTGATGATCCTAGTGGCCATGTCGTCCAGCCGTGCCTCGGACACGATACCATCAGCCACAGCTCGTGTCAGGTTATCGCCCCAGGCGCCTGCACGAGGCATAACCATGTCGAGACCTGCGTTGGCGCTGCCGAGCTCGTGCTGAGCGTTCCAGTCGAGCAAGACGAAACCAGAAAAGGCCATGTCGGTCTTGAGGAGTCCGTTGAGAAGCTGGTCGTGGTCACAAGCATAAGTGCCGTTGAGCCGGTTGTAGGCGCACATGACGGAGCCAGCTCCGGCGCGGACGCCGTCGACAAAGGGCCAGAGGTAGTACTCGTTGAGGGTCGCATCGTCGATATTGGAAGAGACAGCTTCGATACCGGCGTAAGGGCGACGTAGTGTCTCTTGTTCGTTGGCGACGAGGTGCTGAGCCAAGTCAGCCAGTTGAAAAGTCGGAAGGAAGAACAACTAATCGCCTTGATGCTGGCGATGACGCTCGCCTCGCGGAACCCGGCGATGGTCTCAGCAATGAGCTGTCCGCTGAGATAGGGATCGACAGAAAAGGCCTCCCAGTTACGGCCTCCAAGAGGCGTACGACCCAGAGGACCGGCGTTGGGACCGAGGACGACATTGACTACCATGCCAATAAGCCGACGCGTCGAATATATCCATCCGCCAGATTCACCCACCGCCTTTGGCCCGAAACTCGCGACCCATGTACAGAGCGCGATGATAGGCCAGGCCACGGTCCCAGGCGGCGCCAGCATGCAGGCCTGCGGGATAGGCGCTGACCATGTCTGTGGCCCGCAGACCGTCAGCGGCATCGTGGAGACAGAGGCCCGGGAAGCCGAGGCGCGGGACGGAGCCTGAGTTTCCGGCGCAGACGTTGGAGGTCAGGGAGAAGCCTCGCGTCAGGTTGGCTTTTTCTGCATTGGTCATGCGCTGGACGAGGTGGTGGGCGAGGGATCTGGCGGTGGCCCAGTCGCGGGTTTGGGAGGAGGAGGAGGAGGAGGAGGGAGGTGTGAAGAGGAGGAAGAGGAACAGAAGGGAGGAGGGGAGCGGCCACATGGTGAAGAGGAGGGAGTCTTGCTGGTCTGTAGCGGTGGTGGTGATGATGAGGAAGTGTTGGCATAAGAGAGCAGAGACTGGAGGGTTGTGCTACTACTGATTACGAGCTGTACATACGAGTACGCAAACAAACAAACCCCTATCTGATCCATCTTATCTTCCAATCTCATCATCGTATCTTGGTCATCACCACCAACCTCATCTGAGTCATCTCTCACAGCCTCATTCAATATCTGATCCCCTCGTATCTCGGTCACAACAGCCTCACTTCAACCCCCCCCCAAGCACAACCTCCTGCCCCGTCGCATACCCCGTCTTCGCAAACATGCAAACCACACCCGCCACCTCGTCAGCCGTCCCCAGCCGTCGAAGAGGAACACTCGCCGCCACCGCCAGTCCCGCGTCCCGCTGCCGCAGCTGGTCGACGTCGTCGTCGCTCCTCCACGAGCTGTCTTGGTCAGCTTCATCCTCCGTCCTCTTGTTCTTCTCCTTGCTTACCTCGACACTGGCGATGGCATCATGCCCGTCCCGCCTATCATGGCCGGCTGCACCTGTCCCATCATCCATCAGTCCTCTCATCCTCTCTGCGAACCCGTAACAAACTCACAATATTCACCGTGATACCCTCCGGCGCAAGCACCGTCGCCAGGTTCAACCCCATAGACCTGCTCTCCTCAGCTCGACACCTCAAACCATCATCAGAAGAAGAGCCTCACGTCAACGCCCCCTTGGAAGCAGCATAATGACACCCGTTGATCCCCCCACCCCGACTCGCAATACTCCCAACCAGCACCACCCGTCCCCAACGCTGCCTGCGCATCCCCTCGAGACAAGCCTTGGTCACCACGAACTGGCTGCGGCTGTTAACCTCGAGCATAGCATCCCAGTCGTCCTCGTCAATGTCCGCCACGTCGCGAATTCGTCGTCCGCTGCCGGCGTTGGCTACCAAGATGGACACGGCGCTGTGTCGGGGTGAAGCTTCGGCAAGGACCGTCGGGACGAGAGATCGCGTCGACGTCCGGGAGCTGAGGTCTGCTCGAGCCGTGGTGAAGACTTGGTTCGGGTAGTCATGTCGGAGCTCGTTGGCCAGCGCCGTAGCATTCTCCTGTTCATACCGATATTACTTGAAGCTCATCAGACAGACATCTTCTCTACCTCGCTGCTGTGGTAATGCAGAGCCACGTCACAGCCCTCAGCCGCCAACGCCCGCGCGCACGCCGACCCGATGCCTCCGCTTGTCCACCACGGAATCAGTCTCTTGGAACAGTTGCAACAGCAGAGGAGGAGGAGGAGGGACCGACGTCGAGCCCGTCACCAGCGCCAGCCGGCCGCGTACGTCGTTGTTCACGGGCTCAAGGTGCAGCGTCGTCATCGTTAGCCGTTGTCTGTGTCCCGCTCCGTCGTCCGGCCCTCCCTTGTGTGGGGGAATAGCCGGGCCCGCAACGCCGGCGCCACTCCGATTGGTTATTGAGTCGTAGCCGGTTAATGCCGTCGGACTCAAACAACCTTGATTGTGACTTATGAGTCTATCATGCGCTGGACGAGTTTATCCTTGAATCGCAGAATCATCTGGTTTCCAGTTGTGTTTGATATCAAATCTATGCAACATCCATCACAGCTTCTTGCTGTTTGTAAGTATGTACGAACACATACCCATCATTACCTGTATCCCAACAAACCCGTAAACGAGACCTTTTTAGGTTCTCTTTTATCTGAGACCTCGTCTCCTCTTCCATCCCATCTCATATCCACATGACCAGCACCGCCGTCGCCATCAGAGCAGCGCCTGCAGCCTGCCTCAGCTCCGGAAGCAACGCCGAGCCCCCATTAATCGGCGTCCGCGCTTCGCCCGCAAAGTTGCACGACACCGTCGACGGGTCCTGGTCTCGACGCCCGTAACTCGTCTCGAAGCCCGGAAACTCGGGCCGAGGACACTTGAAGCCAATCTTGGCGGGACAGCTCTGCACCACCTCGTAGCACAGATCCTCGCATGGCAACACTTCCTTGTACGGGCCCGGCTGCACCTCCTGGTCGATAAACTTGTTCCGTGACGAGTTGCTCGCCGGATCCTGCTCCAGCGATAACCTCACGTCCCGAGCCAGCTTCGTGCCGTTGGGAAAGGCCTGTCCCACGTTGCGTGCCTTTGCAAACCGGTTGCTGCTGGCGGCAAAGTCCTCGCATCGCGGCATGATGACGGTGCACAGCCACTTCTTGTAGGCGGCCTTGCAGTCGTCGCAGGTGCGTGCCAGCGAGTACAGCGACGTCCGTGGCGCCTCGCAGGGTATCTGCATCATGACCTTTTCAAAGTTGGCGTACATCTTCCTTGCGTAGTCGTCGTAGGCCTTGCCCAGCCCCGTGTTGTTGAAGCGTTGGTCGTTGCCTGGTACCGCGTACTGAATCTCGTTGCAGAACTCGAGGTCTGTCACGATCTTGCAGCTGGATCCTATTTGGCCGTCAGTCGAGCCAACGAGACGCATCATCAAGCGCGCCGAAACTTACCGCTTATAGTCTCAAAGTCGGTGGCTCGGAAGACGATGCTTCCCGGGCCGAGATCCGCCGCTTTATCCTGCCTCTTATCCAGACCGTCTTCACGCGCCTTCTTTACCAGAATACCTGTGTACTTGGAGCTGGAGTTGAGAGAGACAAAGTGGAACTGCTGCTTCGGGAAGCCTCCCGGGCCCCTTCGGGTCATGGCTGTCTTGACGGGACTGTTGGCTTCGTTGTTGCTCGACTGGCTCGCCCTAATCTGGGCCGTGTTTCGCAGCCCGCAGTACGAGTGTCTCAGCCCGACGCTGGAAGACGCCTCGACGTTGCTGACGTATAATTCGTACGGCAGAGGCTCATCCATGACGCGCTTGATCTCGGATTCTTCCTCCGTCAGGTTGCGGGTGGCGAGAATGGCCGACGTCGAGTCGCTATCCATCCACAACAGCTCGGACCGGTCTTCGCCCTCGTAACGATGCAAAAAGTCGTCGGGTGAAGCGCCGATTTCGAAATTGTAGCCGCCGCGAAAGTCGGTCGACACGTTTGGCGCTGAGATTCCGACAAAGAGGTCGCCCGTCATGTTGAGACTGAGCGTGACGGCGCCCTCGGTAAAGGTCTTGGCCTCGCTGTTCTTGGACGGGTTCTGGCAAGCCGACTCGCTGGAATTAGAGACGAGCAGTATCAGCTGCGGCGCGCTCGTCTTATTGACGCCAGGAGACGGCTGTTGACACGTGTTGGCGGAGAGAAAAAGCGTCTTGGAACGCGCTTCAGCGTTGGGCTGCGACGTAATGCGGCCGCCCACGCTGTCACCGAACATGGCCTCTCTCTGTATCAGAAAGCACACCGTCGACCCGGACGGCAGGTCCATCGGTGTGGCCTTGTTCTTGGTCAGTGCAGAGACACCCACCGGAGCCCGTCCGATGATGCTGCGGTCGAGGGGGAAGAACTCGGACTCGTATGTCGACGTATGGCTATCGAGGTCCGAGAGGCCGACTCTCATGATAGCCGCGGCCGGTATGACGTCCTCTTGTGATGCCGAGCAAGCCCCGAAAAGAAGCAACAACGCCAGCGAGGCGATCCATGATGGCCTTGACGGCCGCATCTCCGCGCGTCGGTGTCGATGAGACGGTCTCGTGCTTTCCAACTCGTATTTCGTCCCCTTTGCCCGTCCCCTCGGACCCCTCCGCAAGACGTCTTCCTTCCCGTCCTCGTTCGGCCACCTAATCGTATCGTCGTCCTCGTCTTCGTCTCCGTCCGGGGCGCGGGCGCATCGTTGTCTCCGAGAGTCGACAACCCGACCCCCGCTTCTCTGTCCGTTTGTCTGTCTGCGCCTTCGCTCCCTGGACCGGCACCAAGGGGCATTGGCTCCCCTTTATTAGTCTTATCTCGGGCGTTTGGAGCCAAGAGCCGTTTCAGCTCGGCGCCAATCCTCCGTATCAGGCGTTGATGGATGCTGACTCGCCTGATTGCTGACCAATCACACGTGGCCACCGACCGCTGCCGACCGCTACCGACCGACTGGTGAGTGGACTGGTGACAGACTGCGAGGAATGCACGCAGCCTGCTGTCTGCAGCATGGATGAACCACCGAGAGATGGAGACTGAGATGCCTAGATATGTACGAAGTATGTATGCACCAACTATGCACGCACGCCTAATTTGAAACCTGGAAACCTGGTGCCACTCACAATAGACTACAGTTTACAACTCTCTTGCCAACAACCCCAAGACCATAGCGTGTGTTCTGTACTGACTGCCGAAACAGCAAAGCCTCTCTCGTTACCATCTCGACCTGTCCTTCCAGCCATCCAGACTCGCAAGGGAATTAAACTGCAGCTTCTTCAATCGCGTCCTGATCATCATGATCCTCGGATTCCCCCATCATCTTCAAGCGGTAGCCTTGTAGTCGTCCTGTGTGCTGGGTGTAGGATATCAGGCTCTGAACCATCAGCCCTTGATACTTGTCCTCATCGACAGCTTGAGCAGTCCAAGAAAAAAAAACAGCTTTTCGATGCGGGCAGATGGCAGCCGTGACTGAGAGACTCATCAACAGCCACACTCGACGCCTCCGGCCTATTCAGCCTTGTCGAGACCGCCGGTCTTGGAACGCAGACCGGAAGAAGTGGTGCCGGACTGGAAGTATCGGCCGAGAGTCGGAGACAAGAATGAGTTAAAGATGATGTCGGCGCCACTGTGCAGACTGGTAAGCAACTTGACGACATCTTGAACTAGGTAGTCTTGCGCCGTGACACGTACCGGAACATGGGGAGCGACAGCCAGAGGAGAAAGATGAACTTGAAAACAAAGTAGAAAGGGAACCAGTAGACAATGTTGATGAAGCTCTCGAGAACAGTGAAGAAGGCGAACACGACCCAGTACTGCGGCCCCGTCAGTCAAGTCTTGGCAAGCGAAGCGGGGAGAGAAGCTCACCGTCAGCCACTGCGTATCGTCATCCTTGGTAGCAGTGAAGAGGGCATTGAGCGAGTAGTAGCCGGGAATGACGAAGCCGGCGAAGTTGGTGAGAAGCTTGCCGCCGAGATTGAAGATGATGAGAAAGAAGTAGAGGGCACCGAGGCCAACGACCACGTAGGCTTTGGGCACGCCGGCCTGCTTCTCCAAGTTGTTCAGGGTCGGGTACTTGGACAACTAGATGTCTTTGTTAGCGCCGACCGCAGTGATGAGGACGACGTCCCACGAACCTCGCGGTCGAGTCGGCCGATGAGGTTTTGGGCCTTTTCCTGAGGGGATGACATGTCGCGGGCTTGCGGGAGGCTGTGAGCGACCGGGAAACGGAACAGAGTCTCGGGTCTGAGGCTTGACGAGGGAGCGACTCGGCCGATGAGCAAAGACGAGGTAGCGAAACAACGTGGAAAGCAATACAAAATGCCAGTTGATCAGATGGGCGTGGAGTCGCGGTCGAAGGGATAAACTGAGAGACTGACGTGGTTTGTTGTAAGGATCGATCGGGGGGGGCTGGGAGATCTGGGGCCAGCTGAGACACAAGGGGAAAGATAGAATTATGGAGGCTTCGGACGAGGGGGCGATAGCAAGCGAGATATGGGATCTGGTACAGAATCTGCGACACGCTGACGTGGCAGTACTATACAGGTAGCAGGTCTGTGCATTGACGGATATTCCACGGACTCTGAATATGGGTCCGACGGGCAGGGGATGTCTGTCAGCCGAGGCATCCATCCGTGATGCGTCATGCCCGCGGCGGGGATGTGCTGACAGGTCACTGTACTTCTCGCATTGCAAGTGGTCACGTGAGAAGCCGGAGGGACACGACCAAGTGTTGGAAGAGTATCGGAACGCTCAACGTCCATAGAGACGTCTGCTCTCTGTTTCCTTCGCGCCGGTATCGAAAGCGTCATGTTCGCGATAATGACTTGGAGCGTTCATTGTATTTTTCTTACGACAGCCGGCAGCTGCCGCGAGGCTGTTAACCGGCGCCCGGGATGTCGGTGGCCGCGATGACTGACCGGCGCCGAGGGTATCGGCGTCCGCAATAGTAGGTAGCGCCGGTGCTACTAACCGGGAGCGAGCGGGCGCAAGAGATTTGACGATAGCTTCACTTTGGCAGAGCCTTAGCGAGACGCGGCCGCGTAAAGTGACGAGAGGGACGCGCCGAGACGATTGAGCCTGTACCGATACTCTCGCTCTACTTGGCTGCGTCTGGCGGATGTCGGGAGAAACTTTCACCGTGATGATTGGATGCTGTAAGCTGAAATGTGGATGCTTGATAGAACAAGCCAAGCGGGGAGAGAATCGACTCCCAGAGATGGCTTGGACATGGGCACGAGAGAAGCAGAGAGACGCAGAGAAAAGCAGGTCTTAGGTCTTGATATCCATTTCTCCGCCAAGCAACAGGCACACACACTCACAGCCATACATAGGTGCAACAAGACAAACCATGGAAGGAGATGATGCTGCCAGACAAGGCATGCTCGTTTTCGTCATCGGGCCCCGCATCGTCCTCGACCTGAAAAGAGGTTGGTTGCGACACAACAAAATACATATGTGCGCTCCTCCGGCATGAAGAAGGCCGCCGGCAATTCATGGACAACACTGATTTCACGAGACCCAAAATGCGACATTCCCGGGCCATGCAAAGATTAATATGCCCTGAATGCGAAAATGCCGGCGGCCAGTTGTTGTCATCGACAGCCTTGCAGCTAGGCCCCGTACCGGCTACCTCGCCTGGGGCCGCGTTCCACGATCTCGACCAGGTACCACTACCGTCTGTTTTGCTTCTCCGCCGCTAAGCCTCTCCGGGCCTGGAGGAGCGGGTACTGAGTACGTACCGACTCAGCCCTCTCCGCTGGTGTTAGCCTGCCCTCGCCGTGCTTTTCTCTCCTCCACCCCCCGGTTGGCCTCGCAACAGGAAAACAAGGCGAAAACAAGCAAAGCACAACAACGGCATCGACGAACCGCAAGCGCGCGCTTGGCCCGTCTTTGCCCTCCCTTAACCCCAAAGAAGGTCTTCTGGTGTCTTTGATTACCCGTTGTCCGTCGCTTTTAGTGCGGCAGAGTCTTTCTTGCTGGCCCCCGCCGCCGCCAATGTTTATTGTTCAGTAACAACAACAAGATGGACCAAGGTGCGTCGGCCATCAGATGAAATCTCGACCCTGCCCTGCACCCGGGACCTTGCACTGATTCTCGCTTCCTCCTGCTCTGTCTCTTCCCGTCGCCGCTGCAGACAACCCCCCTGCGCGAGGTAGTGCCGCCGTTGTCACCAAGTCGAGGAAGCGGCCGCAGTCCCGCGCTTCCACGACGTCCGTCCACAGCGCCGCCACCATCTCCCAGTCCCAGCCAGGCACAGGCCCAGGACCAGGCTCAGGAACAGGAACAGGCACAGGCACAGCCTCAGCCTCAGCCTCAGGCTCAGGCAACATGGATCACGCTGGCTTTGCCGACGTCGGCGTCTACGCCCGCCAGTGGATGCACAACGACAAGCCCCTGGCCTCGCCCACCACACAGCTGTCCGCCGAGGACATGATTCTGCAGCACGCCATGCAGACTGCCAACCAAGAATTCGCTGTCGATGCCGCCGCCGTGGCTCAAGCTCATCTCGCCTATCAGCAGCAACAACAACACTCGCATCATCATCACCCTCATCACCAGACCCAGCATCAACACCAGCATCCCATGGTCCGCCATCCGCTCCCCACCGAGCAGTATAACTCGAGCTTCGTCGAGAGCGATGGCCAGATGCTCGATCGTGACGACCCCGATGACGCCGACTCTCTGGCCGGCAACCCTGGCGCCCCCCGTCCAACCGCCTCGAGATCCAGCGCCAACAACGAGCTGGAGATGAGGCAACTCTTCAGCGCCAACCGTCACCGCTGTCTTCAGGACGTCGCTGCCGAGCTCCACGGCAATGAACGCGGTCCCAACTCGGAGCGCACCCGCCAGGTCTTTGCCATGCTCTGGTATGCATCGTCTCCGTCACGGCCGCTTCTGCTGTCCTCCACTGACTTGGGTCTGCTCCCTCCTCCCCAGGATCAACACTGTCTGCTCAAAGGGAAAGGGTTCCGTGCCCCGAGGCCGCGTCTACGCCAACTATGCTTCTCGCTGTGCCACGGAGAGAATCACCGTCTTGAACCCTGCCAGCTTCGGCAAGCTCGTCCGCGTGCTTTTCCCCGGACTCAAGACCCGTCGTCTAGGAGTCCGAGGCGAGTCCAAGTATCACTACGTCAACTTTGCCCTTATCGAGGACCAGCAAGATGTGCGGCAACCTCAGCCGCCCGTGCCGAGGTCCCTCTCCGATTCAAAAGGCTTCCCTCAAGCGTTCAAGTTAGTTTCTTCTCCGGAAAATCATCCTCCGGCCGATTCAATTGCTTACTGAGGCCCAGCGCACCGACGACACAACCGAACGGAACCGTGGCTCATGCTCCTCTGCCGACGCCCCAGGACATGTGCCCGATCCAGCCGCAGCCCAAGCCGGATGACGAGCCCGAGACGACGGGCAGGACGCACAGCATGTACAATCTGCCAGATCTGGCCAGCATCGAGAACATGCAGTCGACGGCGACCAAGACTCAGCTTCAGCTGGCCTTTCCGTCAGCCGACGAACAGACCCCGTCGCAGTCGGAGCCCCTGGCGCTGCCTCCCATCGAGGCATATCTGCCCCCCGGGACCGACCCCGACGCCGCCAAGTCGCTGTCGGCGCTGTACCGATCCCACTGCACGTCGCTCGTCGAGTGCATCAGGTACTGTCGGGAGAAGACCTTCTTTCATCTCTACACCTCCTTCCAAGGCACCCTCACGATGCCTGTACAGAAGCTGTTTAGTAACGCAGCGCTTGCGCCGTGGATCGAGGGCTGCGACTATGCGCTCTATCAACGCGTCATGAGCATCATTGCCGGCCTGACGCTGCAAGTGGTGCCCAAGCCAGTGCTGGATACGCTTCGCAACATAGCAGAGCGGCTGGTGCCACACATCCGCGAGTCTTTCCAGGGCCAGCCTCAGCACGTGCTGGCAGCAAAGGAGGCCCCCGCGACCATCTTTGCCGGGCTCATCGATCGGGCGCTGCGCGTTAACCTGACGGCGCACGCGGCGGCCAATATGCTATCGAACCCTGCCAACCGAGACCAGATGTACGTCGATTGGATCACCATGATCCGGGCGCGCAAGGTGGCCGAGTGCGTGCCGACGCGCGGCATGGATGACGTGGTGGATCTGTTGGTGACGGAGGTGCGCGATCTGCTCGATCCTGTCAATGTGCCGTGGGAGGTCGAGTGCCTTACCATCTACGGCGACGTGGCACTGCGAGGCGGCCGGCAGGGCCTGGATGTTGACGGCGGAGGCAACAGGGAAGGGAGCCAGAACGTGTTGGATCGATGGGTGAGCTTCCTGCACGGCCTGCCGACCAAGTTTCCCTATGCTTCGCACACGGACATCGTGTGGTGCGTTGAGCGGGTCGGCACGGCGGTGATGCGCGACCTCACGCTGGCTCAGGGCAAGAGCTTCGGTTCGTGGTGGGTGACGAAGACGTGGCTGGACGAGATGGTACGCTTCCTGGTCGAGCAGGGCGGCTTCATGAAGCAAAAGCCGCGTCTGCCCAGAGCTGGCGTCGGCGCGAGCACGGGCGAGAACGGGGCCAAGGAGGTCGGCCGGCAGAACTCGCGATACAGCAGCAGCAGCAGCAGCAGCAGCTGTAGTGGCGGTGGCGGCGGCAACGGCGAGGATATCAGCCTGTCGGGCCTCTCGCAGACGCAGCCGGGACGCGCCCCGTTTCCGCCGCCCATCGTGACGACGCAGGGCTCTCAGGGAGGGCCTCTGGGCATGGGCAGCGGCGATCCACACGATGACAGCGGCATCAGCATGAGGACTCCGGACGACGACTTCTCCATGGAAAAGTTTGCCTTCACCACGGCCGACGGCATGGGCATGGTGTCCGGGCCGGAGCTGGCAGTCTGATGATGCTGTCTTCTACCCACATCTCTCTGTGATTTTAACGGGCGTTTAGGGGAAGGCAAAGGGAGACGGCAAAGTCAGGGAGGCAAAGGCGATCAAGGGAGGCGTGGCTTTAATACCCAATGCTGTCTCGCATGAACACACTTATACGCACACACGCACATAGGAGCGTGCGAACCAGACGACGGACCGAGACGACGACCGGGACGACGACATGACGGGCTTCCCACCGAACATCGGACCGAGGCTGGGGGGGGCTCACTTTTTATCTTTCCTCTTCTTGTTCTTCATTTTTTTTTACTCGTACGACTTTGAGGCTGCACTGCGCCACCTCGACAAGGCTAATAGGGCGGCGGACGATGATGATCTTTTGGGAGACAGCACGAAGTGGTCTTGTATTGCGGCGGCATGTATTCTGTTGGCTTCTGTGCTGCTGTTTTGGTTTTTCTACTTCTCTTCTCTCTTCGCCGAGTCCGCGAGCGGCGGGACGGTGGAGAGCTGCGATAGATGGAGGTTGTGTCGCGCACAGGTTGAAGGGGAAAGGGGTTTGGGGCTCTCTGGGTGACGAGGGCGGTGGTGAAGGGTGTGAACGTTTTTCAAGGGGCATCGAGGGCCCTGAATTACGTATCAATCAAGATGTCGAAGTCCTGGATAACATGCCTTTCGATGTGTGTGTGTGATGCTGATACCGATATGACCATGTCAATAAACGCGAGATGCCGTCGCGTCACGTCGCGTCGGATTAGGTACTCCTCTCAGCTGGCCAATCTAAATCCCGGACCTCGGTCCTTGACCGGAGGCTGAGTCGGACCTTGCGTCATTGTCTTCGCTTACGTGAGGCCAAGGTAATCATGGCGCCATCGCGGGGCTTATCGTATCGATATCATATCGCCAACAACGGCCCCGGAAGCAGTGCCTCGGCTTTAGAGGGCGGGAAAAAAAAACTTGGAGGGGGCTGGTGGTCTTTGAACGAGAGCGACTCAAACGCAGACACATATATCTAGTACTCTTCTGTGCGAATCCTCGGATTATCAATCGGGCAGGTCTGCTCTGATCTGTCGACGTGGCCACATCTGGAAAGTTGACCGGAAACGAACCGACGGGACGAAAAACGAAACCAAGCCGATATCGAATCATCCTGGCTACGATCTAGGCTTCACTTCGACTGCTCATTCGTCTCGTGTCCAGCTTCTCTCAATCACATCTCTGTAGGCCGTCGTCGTCACGGCCGGTGCGGCCTCGGACGTGACTCGAGCCAGGAAGAAAAAACCTACTCCGATCATCGAGAGCCATTAGCCGCTCGTATTTGCTGACTCGACCTCGGCGGCTGGATCGGACCCTCTGCCCGCATGCGACTCTCTTCTGTTCAGTACTGGCCGCCTCGTCTGACTTGCAAGCTGAGCGTCGTTGAGAATGGGGAGCGCGGTCCGTGGCAACCCGTCTGGTCAGGGCTGGGTGGTGCAGAAGTTTGGCGGCACGAGCGTTGGCAAGTTTCCTGATAGAGTGAGTTGGACGACGTGGCTGGTGACAGGCGGACCAGGCTGACTCCTTGACTTCAGATTGCCCGCGATATCGTCAAGTACGCATGTCGTTCGACTCCGTTCCTCCAACGCATTCGTCTCTGACAAGTCGACAGGTCGAGCCTGTCGCGAAACCGGCTCGTCGTCGTCTGCTCGGCCAGAAGCACCGGCAAGAAGGCCGAGGGCACCACCAGCCGTCTGCTGGGCGTCTACAACAAACTGAGAAACGTCGGCGCCGCCTATGCCGCCCACTTGAACGACGATCCCGAAGCCTTGACGGAGCAGGCGAAGAGCATCATCGCTGACATTTGCGAGGACCACGTGCGCGCCGCGGAGCACTATGTTCGGGATCTGGGCCTGCGAGAGACGTTGTCTCGCAAGATTGGCGACGAGTGCCAGGAGCTCATCGAGTACGTCTTTGCTGCGAAGCGTTTCAACCTGGAGATCAACTCTCGGTCCAAGGATCGTGTCATTAGCTTTGGCGAGAAGCTGGCTTGTCTGTTCATGACGGCTCTCCTTCAAGACGTCGTATGTCTTCCCCGTTCGACCCCCCTTTAATGGATGGACCCGTCCTGACGGCCAATGTCCAGGGAGTGGATGCCGAGTACGTCGATCTGAGCGATACGCTGCACTGCGGTCCCACGGCTCACCTGGATGCCGGCTACTTCAAGGCCGTCACGGTGGCCTTCCTCCGCAAGCTCCACGCGTGCGAAAACAGGGTGCCGGTGGTGACGGGCTTCTTCGGCAACGTGCCCGGCAGCCTGGTCGACGGCGACATCGGAAGAGGCTACACGGACCTTTGCGCCGCGCTATGCGCCGTTGGTCTCGGCGCTGAGGAGCTGCAGATCTGGAAGGAGGTTGACGGCATCTTCACGGCGGATCCGTCCAAGGTGCCGACGGCCAGGCTGCTTCCGTCCATAACGCCGTCCGAGGCGGCTGAGCTGACGTTTTACGGCTCCGAGGTGATCCATCACCTCACCATGGACCAGGTGATTCGGGCGAAGCCGCCGATCCCGATCCGGATCAAGAACGTCAAGAATCCGCGTGGCAACGGCACCATCGTCATCCCGGATCCCGTGCTGTCGGCAGGTAACCAGCTGCATCTGCACCGGTCGCATGCCAAAGCGCTCAAGCGGCCCACGGCGGTGACCATCAAGGACCATATCAGCGTCATCAACGTCCACTCCAACAAACGATCCATCTCGCACGGCTTCTTCGCCCGCATCTTCTCCATTCTCGATGAGCACTCAATATCGGTCGACCTCATCTCCACAAGCGAGGTACACGTCTCCATGGCCATACACTCAGGCAGCACGCAGATGGACGCCTTTGCCAAGGCGAGGCAGAGCTTGGCCGATTGCGGCGAGGTCAGCGTGCTTTCCGACATGGCTATCTTGAGTCTCGTAGGCGCCGACATGAAGAACATGATTGGCGTCGCGGGGCGCATGTTTTCGACGTTGGGCGAGCACTGCATCAACCTGGAGATGATTTCGCAGGGTAAGTCGGGAGGCCAGGGCGACGAGACATTGCTGACGATGGCGTAGGGGCGAGCGAGATCAACATCTCATGCGTAATCAATGCTCGAGATGCGACGAGAGCCATGAACGTGCTGCACACCCATCTGTTTACCTTTTTGGAGTGAGACTGATGGGTGTGGTTGGGGCTGAAGTTTGGAAGAAGTGAGGGGGACGTCTAGCATTGAACATATGGCGGAGAGCACATGTGGTCAGCGGGTTCTATTATCAGCGGAAGAATGTGCATGAAGATAGATATGTAGAGTCTGTGCCGTCACGATGAACGATGATGACGATGACGGAGTTGGCTGCGAAGAGTGTGTCTAGGGTAGCTTCAATGGGTCAGATTGCAAGTGGGTCTCCTTGTAACGGGGAACGGCTGGCGCTTCGGCCCGAAGAGCGCTGCGGTTGCCAGCTATGGATTACCTGTGCATCAAGGTGGCAGCTTCGGAACGACCAGATTCTCACCCTTGACTGTAAGCTACGAGCACCGGCAGCATCTCGGCTGTCAAAGACGACGGCTCAAGACGACGAGCTGAACTGACTGGACCCGCCAGTGATGCCATCACCAGCCTCAGCATGTACCGCTCCAGGAATGGCGGCGCAGCGCGAGGCGCGGGGATCCTCAGCGCGCTGCAGGCGACGGAGATGATGGATTCGCGATGCAAGCTGCCTGCAGGTCCGTTGATCCATCGATGTCTCGCAGACGACGTGATAAGCCGAGCTGACCGCGCCACGACGGACAGAGATGCTGGCCGCCATCCTCGACTACCTCCCTGTGGCGGACCAGCTCCGGGCGGCCCGGGCGTCACGGCTGCTGCAGGAGATGGTTTACGACGACACGCGGTGGGTGGCGCGTCTCAAGAGCATGGGCTGCTGGGACGAGCGGGAGGCCAGACGACGCTTCGACGAGTCGGTACGGCGGAGGCGAGATGCCGGACAACAGGCGGCAAACGGGGCCGTCACCCTATTCGACGCGTCGGCCGGACCGAAGCAGCCGGCGACGGAGGCGCTACGAGACGGCTTCGAGACGATGAGCCTCGGCGGCGCCCCGAAAAGCAACACCAACAAGGACGACGCGGAATCGTACCTCGGCGTTCTGGCCGGCGTCCGGAGTATCAGGGGCGGCGCGCGTCAAGAGTACGGCAAGGTGTACGGCGCGCTGGCACCCTTTTACTACGACGTGGTCAAGGCGCGCAGCCACGCGGAGCCCATCGTGTTCAAGGCGTTTCGCGATCCGGAGCAGCAGGCGCAGATGCTGGCCAACCTGCGACGTTTCGCCCGCAGCGACTGGGCGTCTGGCTGCGTCGAGCGCGAGAATAGGCTGGCGGCCATGACGAGCATCTTTGAGGCTGCTGTCGTTCGCGAGTTTGAGCAGGGCTACGACTCGTGGGATGTTGATGGCCGGATGAGAAGGTATGGTCATGTGCTGCATACGCTCAATGGAGCGAGGGTTGCTGTTGAGCTCTTTGTTCATAAGCATCCCATCTTTCATGACCGGGATCTGGCTGCTTTCAACCCGGTTGATTGTCTCGATCGACGGGGAGAGGCTGGCGGAGGGGGAACAGCGGCCGTCGACATACTATCGCTGGAACCGTCGCGGCGCTTCTTCGACGCTCTGCTGGTCAAGGTTAACGACCAGGCCGACGTGGTGGGCCGCATCTTCCCGAATTCGGAGGCCGTCTTCTGGGAGTTGGTCGATAGGGTCAGGGAGGAGCTGGTGATGGAGTACGTGACGCCTCTGCTGGACGAGTGCCACGCGAGGAGCATTGCCGTCTATCTCAAGGCTGTATCGGGCCTGTTTGAGCAGACGGCTCGCTTCTTCCGGGGTTTGACGCCGCCATCCAAGACGGCGACTACGAGCGAGGAGACGGTCAAGGAGATGCTCCTCAAGGTGTTTGAGCCGCATCTCGATCTCTTCTTCCAGGATGAGCTCGAGTTCTTTGGCAAGCAGGCTGAGCTCGAGGTCTCGCAGTGGGAGAAGAAGCTTTCGGAGCACGACTCGTCGGTCGAGTCGTTCTTCATGTCCAACATTAACCGCTCAGCCGACAAAAAGGACTTTCTCAGCTCCTTCAAGAAAGTCGTGATGCTGCCGGTAGCCGTGCTCCCGAGCTTCCCGACGCTCAAGACGACGTCATCTCCGTCTCCCTCTCTGCCTACCACGCCGCGAGCCGAGAGTCCGATCCTTACGACGCTGGGCAACACAAGCAGTAACAGCAAGACGGCGCCGACGGACGAGCTGGCGGCCAAGGCAGCCATCATGGCGTCCAAGCTCGAGGGCATCAAATCGCTGTGCAGCATCGAGGTGGCTCTCCATCTGGTGCACATGGCCAAGGCCAGTCTCGGAAGGGTGGCGCCCATGATTGCGTTGGGAGGACAGATGGGTGGTGAGGCTCGGGAGCTGTGCGCCAACATCTTTGTTGTTTTGCTGCGGATTCTGGGGCAGCGGCATGTTAAGACGGGGTTTGATACGGCGGTTGGACACCTCTCCAACTATCGACCTCGTCAACGGAAGAAGAAGGATGAAGTCGATGACGAGGTTGATGAACAGGATGACGAAGGGAGTCAAGAAGCGAAGCCGAGGAAACGAAACGGCGGCGTCGCTCCGCTGGTCACCTTTATCGAACTCGTCAACGTAGGAGACCTCATCTCGCAGATGATCGACGTCTTCTACGAGCAGCAGCTGGCGACGCCCTCCATCGCCGACAGAAACGACTTTCTCGATCCCGCTGGCCTCGCCAAGAAGAAGTTTGAGCAGATGCTGGATGAGAGCGTCGCGGCTGGTCTTAACAAGGGCATCGACGTTCTGATGGATGAGGTTGAGTTTCTGCTCGCCACGACTCAGCTTCCAACTGACTACAACCCTCCCACAACATCCACATCCTCACTCTCCCCATCCCCATCCTCCTCCTCCATAACAACAGACTCATCCCTCCCCATCCCTCAACACCCCTCAACAAACTCCCTCACCCAAGACACAGGCCCAACAGCCACAGCCCACCAGATCGTCACGCTGGTAACGCACCACACGTCAATGCTCGCAGGCACAACCGACAAAGCAATGCTCGACGTCTTCAACGGCGAAGTCGGCCTCCGCCTCTTCGCCTCCCTTTGCAAACACCTCAAGCGCCAACGCATCAGCACCCCCGGCGCCATCCCCCTCATCGCCGACATGCGCCTCTACGCAGATCTGGTCCAGCGCCGTCTGCGGAACCCCTTGCTGCTGCCGTACTTTGCGGCCTTGCGTGAGCTGAGCCAGATTTTCCTCGTCGATGCCCGGCATGCGAGGGATTTGGCGGCTGTTATCGCCGATGCGGATCGGTTTGCTGGCGTGTTTCGGGCCGAGGAGGTCTATGAGTACGCGCAGAGGAGGGCTGATTGGTATCAGGTTCGGAGGAGTGTTGAGAAGGCCATGTATGGGATGGACTGCTGTCTTATGTGAGCGTTACTGGATTCCATTGAGTAGTATTCTTGTTTGGTCTTTTCTCTTGGCCTATGCTCTAGAAGATCCAAGGAGACAATGCATAGAGACGTCATGATATGAAACCTCGTCAATTCCGCGCCCCAAAGTCCAACCTACGAGCAACCTTTGCGCCACGCCCCTCATCCTCTGCTCCCGCCGCCGCCGCGACGCCCGGCCTCTTCTTCCCGTCGGCCGCGGCAGCCGGCTTCTCCGACTGCTTGCGCGGAAGATCCTCCTTGCGGGTGGGCTTGGGGTCGGCGTGCCACCAGGGATGACGGAGCATGTCGCGGGCTGTGATGCGGCGCTTGGGATCGAGGGCCAGGGTTCCGATGAGGAGGTCGACGCCGTGGGGGCCGACGGTTCCGAAGCGCATCTCGTACCAGTCGCGGCCGCGGACGGGATGCTGGGCTGGGACGGTGTATTCTGGTAGGGTGGTGACGCCGGGCCAGTTATCGTCTGTAGGGGTGCCGACGGCCTCGCAGATGAGTTTGATCTGGTCGAGTTCGTTTGCGCCGGGGAGGTAAGGGGCTCGCATGACGAGTTCGGCGAAGACGGTGCCGACGGACCAGACGTCTACGGCGCCTGCGTAGTGACGGGCTCCGAAGAGGAGTTCTGGGGGGCGGTACCAGCGGGTGATGACGTTTGCCGTCATGTTCTGATGGGGATCTGCGAAACTGCGGGCGAGGCCGAAATCCGCGAGCTTGACCTCCCCGTCGGCGGCGATGAGGAGGTTGTTGGGCTTGATGTCGCGGTGAAGGACGAAGTTTTCGTGGCAGAACCAGACGGCGCGGGTGAGCATGCCCATCCAGGCTTTGATGTCTGCTGCGCCGTAGCGGACGCGATCCGTGTCGCGGATGAGCATTTCGAGGTCGCCGAGGGGGAGATATTCGAGGACGAGGTTGAGGTTTTGATCTTTGGAGGAGAAGACGGAGAGGAGGGAGATGATGTTTGGGTGGTGCAGTTCTTGGAGGTGCTTGAGTTCGCGCACCGCGTCGGGGGCCATGCCCTCGGTATACTCCTTCTGCACTTTGATCTTCTTGATGGCTACGAGGGTAGAAGGCCGCGCCCGGAGATGACCGAGGAAGACGATGGCGTACGTTCCCTCACCGAGCTTCTTGCCTACCAACTCGTCAGAGCAACCACAACCAACAGCCTTGTTGGATCCTCCGTAGAGCGCAACCGCGAAAACAAACCCTTGGCGTACTTGCGCTTTTCATCCTCGTTCATCAGCTCGGCGACGTCGAGGGAGGGCGGGACCGTGGTGGTGGAGGTGGTGGTGGTGGGTTTGGGGGTCCCATTGTTGGAAGAGGTTTGGCCGGAGGCGACGAGGGTTTTCAGCGGGGAGGAGACGGGGCGGGGTTGCTGCTGCTGCTGCTGCTGCTGCTGCTGTTTTTGGGGCTCCTGCGCTGTTACGACGACGACGGGCGAGGTGGCCATGATGGTGAGCAGCAGCCAGCATCGAGTCGCGCGCGCTCGTGAGGTTGTTGGAACAAGGCTGCGCCGTCACGTGTTCCTCACCGTCTTCCACCTCCAGCGAATTTCCAGAGTCACGTGCTAAAGAAGGGAACGTCTTTCCTTCCTTCCAGAAGAAGCCCCCCAACCGGATCATCCCCGGCCCGCCCCAAACGACAGGCCAAAATCCTCCGACAGCCCCCCTAACCCCCACCTCCTCCCACCCCCGGACCCGCCTGACACTGACGTCTCCGCATTTTCCAACCCCACCCTGATCCGGGGCTCCGACAGCCGGGTCTTTGCAGCTTGCCGCATTCGGCAATCGGCCTCCCGCATGGAGAGTCGGGCCTGCCTAGGTACGTCGGACACTTCCGTACCAATCCTAGTGCAACAGGTCTCTCCTGGCTCTTTCCTTCCCCCCCCCCATCGTCCCGTCTTTCAGATCCCTTGTTGATTTTTTTTTTCTCCTTCCTTTGTCCTTCTTTTCTTTCTTCTTTCTATCATTTTCGTCTGTTTCTTCCGTCTCGTCGTTGTTGTTACCGTCCGGTTTCTTTTTTCTCTTTCGTTAACGTCGAGACTTTCTTTCGCTTGGACTTCGTCATCGGATCTTCGGTTCTTTCATTCTTCGCTGCAACCTTTTTAATCATTGTTATTCTTCGAACCTTCGCTTCTTCTCTTCATCATCATCATCACCATCACCATCACCATCACCATCATCATCATCATCATCATCTTCTTCTCACCCAAAGGACTTCATCATGAGCAAGAGCGTCAGTCCTTCGCGGACGCGCAAATGGGGAGGACGTTTCCTCGCTCGTCGCGTCTCGGATGAGACGTCTTCTTCTCTGACTTCCGCTCCGCCAAGGTTGCCTGGATGTCGCTTCATATCTTACTGGGTGCGTCTCCTCATCTCAGCCTCACTTCTCGTGGTTTCCATCCTTTCTCTGCTGACAACTTGACAGATGCTCCCGCTCATCTCTAGCATCGTTTGGCTTGGGATGCTCCTCGGCATGCTCGTCTACTGGGCAATTCACGATCGAAGGCCTCACCTCCCCTCCATGTCCGCCAACGCAAAGATCGCCTTCATCAGCGACATCGGCGCCTTTCGCCTCAAGCCGCTGTTCATAGTCGGATCTACCGTCACGGTTGTTACCTTGAACCTTGCATTCATTGCCGAGCGCTGGCTGCGTCACAACGGACGTCTGCTGCCCAACGGCTCCTTCACCGAGAAACTCCTCTCTGCTCTGACCATCATCTTCGCCGGTCTCGGCGGCGGCGGTCTCATCCTCCTTACCATCTTTGACACTTGGATGCATCACGTCAAGCACAATGCTTTCCTCGTCATCTTCATTGGCGGCTATCTAGCCTCGGCTGCCAGCACCTGCTGGGAATACCAGCGCCTCGGAATCAGTCAGTTGTTCTTGTTATTGTTGTTCGTTCCCTTCGATCGATCTGTGCTAACGACACGCCCGTCAGAGAACCGCCAACACCCCCTTCTTCGAGTCTCCTTTTGGGTTAAGCTCGCCTTCTTCTCCGCCGAGCTCGTTCTCGTCATCCTCTTTGGTTCCCTCTCCGCCGCTAAAGCGCAAGATGCTGCCGCCGTGTTCGAGTGGATCGTCGCCGTCATCTTCACCTTTTACATCCTGTCCTTCATCATCGATCTCTGGCCCGCCGTCCACACCAAGGACCCCGCCAATCGGTTTGAGAAGCCGCTGTCGATACATTCCTCCGACTCACCCAGCGTCTCCGGCACCCCGAGGTTCCCGCCAAGCGCTCCTCCGAGCTACACGCAAAGCAACGAGTCGGCCGTGCTTGCAGTCTGACGCCCCCACCTATCCGTAATGTCTGTAAATAACGCCTTCTTGTTTATCGGAGTTTTTGGGGCGTCTGGAGACATATACCTACTTGCATGTGTACATGCATTGCTTCCAGGCGCTTTGATCGTCTAGTTCGGCTGCATGACGTTGTGAATTCTGGATGTATATACACAGTCCAACGGTTACCGATCATGTTTGATGGTCTTAGAAGGGAGGTCTATTAAAGATGTACAATTTCCTAAACAACAAGGGAGGTGTGAGAAGACGAGATATTTCCTGCGAGACATTATCGAAAATAGTAAAAACAAATCGGTAGACCCCAGCAACCCACATGAGAAGAGAACCGAGGAGAAGTGAGACTCTACCCAATCCGGTACAAAGAAAACAAACACTCTGTCCATTCCTGACAGACACGAGGGGTGAAAAGGTTCACATCAGAAAGAAGAGACGGAAAAAGAAAGCAGAGACAATTAAGAAGAAGATGATGAAGAGAGACAGCGGGAGAGACAGATCGGTTGCGTTCCGGGACGACATCCCGTAGGTTATATCCGTGACAGCAGCAGCACGCATGCGTCATCGAGGACAGCAATGCGCACCCTCACATGTCCATCATCTCTCGGAACCGCGAGTCGCGCAGGTTGCCACCGCCTGGACGCGAGCTCGGCGTCGCAAAAGTAGAATGGCCGTCCTGGTCTTCGGCGGCGGTACTGGCGATGCTCTCGGCCCCATCGCCGGCTGTCGCCTCTCCTCGGCCGGCCTGTTCCGACGCCATCTCCCCGCTGTGCTCCGGGACGGCTTCGCGGGCAGTAGTAGCCTCTTGAGTCGCTTCCGAGACGCCGTGAGCGGCCTCCGCCTGGGTCTCTTCGACGGCGTCTTCATAGTGCGCCCCGTCGCTGGTTTCGGTCAAGCCCTGGTGCGCCAGATTGGTCGTGCTCTGGTTCATCTTGTTCGCCCGCGAGCCGCCAAAGAAGCTACGCCTCCTCTCGCGCGGCGGCTGATGGTCTGATACCGACATGCGTCGCGAGAACCGATTCCTGATCCAGCCTCGGACTCCAGTCTTGGGCGGCGCCGTCGTCGATGACTCTGGCACTGGCCTCCTCGGCGGCAGCTCTGGCGTATATCTCGGCGGCAGCGCATCGACGTGAGGGCTGAGCGTAGAGGCTTCGGGCCCGTGATAGTCTCGTGCTGTGTCCTCGTCCTCGACCGCTTGCTCCGGGCCATCATCTGCTGCAGCAACGTGTTCACGGTGTTGTTGGCTCGGCTCCGCAGCCTCCCTGGTCTTTTCGTGTGCGACGTCTTCGAAATCTTCCTCGTCATCGCTTGCATCTTCGAGGCGCGGTCTGGCGAGCTCTGCTGCTTCGTGCCCTGAGTGCTGGACTTGTTGTTGCCCATGCTCAGGCTGAGGCTGATGATGACTTGTTGTTCCCGTTTCCTGCCGAAGATGCTCTACTGGAAGAACTCTGTTCTCGACGTGCTCGTGGCCGATTTGTGGTTGCCCCTGCGCAGGTTCCAACGGCTCGTGAACTGTCTCTGCTTCTTCTTGGTGTGGGTGGGCGCGGTCTTGATCATTTGTGTAGCCATTGTCATGCTGCTGCTGCTGCTCGCCATTCGGCTGGTGGTGACGATAATGTTGCTGCTGTTCGTCAAGTTGCTGCTGCTGCTGCTGATGATAGTGCTGCTGCCGTTCTTCAACCTGCTGCCGCTCGTCATGTAGCTGATGGTCATCATAATGTTGCTGCTGTTCGTCGAGCTGCTGCTGCTGATGGTGATGATAGTGCTGCTGCTGTTCTTCCTCCTGCTGCCGCTGATCGTACTGCTCATGACCATCATACTCCTCCTCCTCAGCTACTTCATGCTCATGTTGATGCCAACGTGTGTCATGCGGCTCTTCGCGATGATCCTCCACTCCCTCCTCTTGATGACCAACGAGACCATCTCGTTCAGCCTCCATCTGCGCGACAGGACTCCCAACCATGACATGATGATCTGTGACATCATGGTGCTCATCGTCGTCAGCCTGTTCCCCGTGGCCCTCGGCGTTCTCCGCAGCAGCTTCACCATCTTCTCCGTCGGTAACTTCTCTCCCATCTTCATCTGTCATCAACGTCAGCCATCGTCAATGAAGGGAAGAGTAATAGGGCGCTTACCAGTAGCGGTGTTGTTGATACCCCTGTTCCTGCGCGACTTGCGCTTCTTAGACCTGCCTCGATTCTCCTTGGCCTGCGCCTTTCGCTCGCGCTCGGCTGTTGCTCTCGCGTCGATGTCATCCAAGATGGGCTGAACCCTCCTGGACGCAATAGCATTGATCTCGTCAGGAGTCATGAACCTTCCTCCGCCAATGTTGACCAAATCCCTGCGTTCCGACTCGCCTTGGGTATGAGCCTGCAAGGCCTGCTGTGCTTGCAGCTCCCACTGGGTCATGTTTGCGTGCGACTGTTTTCCCTTGTTCTTGCGAGACTTCTTTGTTTCCATACCCCGAATACGCTCCTTGACGTTCCGTTGCGCAGCAGCCAGCAGAGCCTCGCGATCCCTCTCGCGCTGCTCCTCGTCGACTTGGTCCACCCTGGTGGGGAAGATAGGTCCCTGTCCGGGAACGGGAGGGACCTCGTCTCGGACTCTCCCAGTAGACAACGAGCGCCGCCTCGACTTGGATTTGGATTTCGACTTGGACTTGGACTTGGACTTCTTCTTCTGCTTATTAGTAGGCGGCAACAACTGGCCGTAGTAGTAGTCGCGGAACTCGAGATTCTGCAGACGCTCGTCCTGCAACTGGGAGAGACGTTCTTGGGCTCGTCTCTGGGCAGCGTATTGTAAGTTGATGTAGGGATTTGGCTGAGCCGGCTCGTCGGCAGTGGCCCTGGCTTCTTCGGCCATGACCTTCTGACGGTCAAACATCAAATTGGCCAGTTGCAGAGCGGACTGCTGCAGCTTCTCTTGCTTGGCACGGGCGTCGAGTACAGGCTGAACAGGCGGGAGCGAGGTGAACATGCTGCGGTCCATGGTGGTGTAGGGGATGACACATCCGAGCTCGGATGACGGTGCGGGCATTGCTGATACCGGCCGTTTGGGTAGCATCGAGTTGCGGTGTGCCTGAGCAGCTCCCTGGGCAGCACCTGAAGGGTCGATGCCATGGTGGAGGTATCTCGTAGACATGTTGGTAGGAGGAGCTGACATTCTCATGGTGATGTAGCGCGTCGTCGTAGGCCTCACTCTGGAAGTAGTGATGGAGCCCGAACGGCCAGCCCGGGAAGTGCTGGTAGGGCCCAGAGGGCGGCTATTGCGCAATGCCTGACTGGCGGCCGAGTTCCCCCATGACTGGCGCTTCAGGGTTGCGGGACTCAAGACGGTCTCCCGCTTGGTGCGGAGGGCAGCGCCGGCAGAGTCGTATGCCAGAGAGGCGGCCTGGTAGCCGTGAGGATGGGCCGAAGGCTTCTGTTCAGACGGCATCATGCTGTTCTTTGCGAGTTGAGCGGCAGCCGATGCGGCCGAGACCCCATCGGGCTTTGGAGGCTCGGCCGACTTGCTTCTGGTCCAGCCCTGGTTGGCGGCGACGGTGGCGGTGTCGGTGATGGTGAGCTTCCTGGGCGTGTTATAGTAGGCGGATCTGCTGGCGGCTGTGGATGAATGGATGTGAGCGAGGAGGAGATTGATGGGGGGATTTAAGCATCATGAGAATAGGGAAAGAGAAGCTGTCGTGGGATGACAAACCTGCGGAGAGCTGTTGCGACTTGTAGGGGGCAGTTGCGCTCGCGGTGGCGCCTGCTGCCATGGCGAATGAGGTACGGTACGAAGATAGGTTGTGCGTATGAGGTCTAGTAGGTAGGTAGGTAGTGATGGCTTATAGGCAGGCAGGTAGTTGTAGGTGTGTGGAATGAAGAGACAGACGGAGAGAAAAAGACGAACATAGAAAGGAGGGTGGCGCCAGCTCCATCCACCTACTAATAAGCAATCCGACAAGCCCTCCATTCGACAGCTTCAGCCCTTCCTCCCTCCCCGCACCGTGGCGTCCGTTCGTGGTTCCGTCCGTGGTGATGTCACAGCGTTGGTCCATCCATCGTCAGCCTTCAAGGCCGCACCCTCCGAACCCTTTCTCCTGGCTCCCCATACTTTAGCCTACTTGCGAGTCGTCAGGGTTGGACCCATGCCCAAAGGGTCCAAAGATCGCGTCCGAGGCCCGCCACCCGTCGGGGCCGGTTGAGGGACGCTGACGTCACGCTGGCTGTTGTGAAGCCTCGCAACTCCCGGCTTTTTCCAGACTCTGTATTCGTACCAGACCTGCTTACTTCGTACTGCTCATGTACGCATACGAATACATACTCGAATACTTGTCCAGGTATGCGATGAAACCTCCCCGTGCTGCCAAACAGCATCCCACCTCACCCCCTAAATCATCGGACGGCCCTTGGATCCCTACCTTTCCTACCCTCGGTGCCGGATCCTACCCTCAGACGATCATAACCCTCGGCCTTTGCCAGTTCATCTGTGCACCGGCGCTGCTCGGATGTCATCCGTCATGAGTTACGGTATATGCTTAAAGGCCTGCTTCTCGTATTCACCAAGAAAGACGCCAACCCCCATCGAAATCCATACATCCCCACCCCATGTCCGATCCCTGTAGCAGGCGAGCTGTCCATCTGTGACCTTCGTCTCCGCTCCTGAAGACCTTTCCATCTGCTTTGCCTCCCTATGACATGCTGCCGCCTGCTACCTACCTCTCCATGCTGCTAATAAGCGTCCATCAACCCGGTCCAACTTGTGGAGCTACAGCCTACGGCGCTAAATTGTGTCAAGGCCCAAGTTCAACCAACCGTCCACCGTTGATTATCGTATCCTCCCGCTCCTCCTCCTTATCAGGCTCTTTCACCGCCTCACTATGAGCCAACCCGAGCCCGCCCACCCGCTTCAAGGCGTCACCAACTTCAGGGACGTCGGCAAGACCGTCAATTGCTTTCTCGGCCGCCGCCTCGTCCGCGAAGGCGTCCTTTTCCGCTCGGCCCGGCCCGGTAAAGATCCATGTTGAGATTCCTCAAACTCAGCCATCTCTCTGATCATCTCGCCAACTAGACGACGCTACGCCTCATGACGAGGCTGTCCTACGGGATGACCTGTGCCTCAAGACCGTTATCGACTTGCGCTCCCAGTACGTGGCCCTGTCCTCACTGACGGCGACTTCTCACAATTCTCTTCCAGAACGGAACTTCGACAGCAGGCCGCCAAGACACCGCCAGATGCCGGTACTATCACCTCTTTTATCCGCTCTCTCATCTTCGCGCCCCAGCTGCGACGCATCGAGGGCTTCGACTACCATGAGATAGGCGTCACAGGCCGCTCCTTTGAGCGCCATCTCCTGAGCAAATTGACCTGGTGGAGTTTCTTGTTCGTCCTGCTCCTACCACTACCAACAAACACGTACTGCTTGCTATTGACCACCCGCTGACGTCTCGCAAAGCAAGGTCATTTTTCTCGCCATCATCGGCTTGCGTCTGCGCGCCTCACGCATCATCGTCAACGAGGTCATGGCCCCCATCGGCCTTCTCGGTGTCAGCACCGTCTCCCTCGACTGTTCCGGCGCACACGTCCGCGACGCCTTGATGCTGTTAACCAGCCCTCGTTCTTTGCCCATACTCATCCACTGTACGCTTGGCAAGGATAGAACCGGTACGAAGGGATCGTCCGCCTCGGTGCGCTTCTGGCTGACGCTGCTAACAGGCCTCCTCTGCGCGCTGGCCCTCATGGCTTTGCGCGTGCCCATCCCGGCAATTGAGCATGACTACTCAATGAGCGATGCTGCCCTAGTCGCCGATATCGACAAGAGATTGGCCGATCTTCGCGAGACCGGCTTTCCCGAAGAATGGGCGAGCACCGCCAAGAACATGGTTCCGGGCGTGCAAGCCCATCTGGCCGACAAGTACGGCGGCATCGATGGTTACCTGGACAGCATAGGCTTCGGCGAAGACGACCGCATCAAGCTCAGCGAGGCGCTCCTTTACTGAAAATAATAAGCTTCGGCCACCCGTTATTCAAGTCAGCAAGATGAAGCCTACCGAAGCGTGCACAAGCGGTCACCGGATATCATGGCGTCTGCGCTGACAGGAAGAGCCCTTTCCAGAGTTCATGGATCGTGTGGAGGGCACGAGGACCGGCAGACCGCGGCAAAGATCCGATTCTGAAGGCGTCATCTCTTCCTGAACCGACCCTGTAGCCAGCAGCGATACATCTTTAGCTTCTTTGCCCGATTGACCAACAGTCGTCGGTCGGCCTCGAGGTTCTCTATATCAAACAGAGGCACAGCCTCGTCGCCGTCCGCGGTGTCGGTAACGGACCAGATGCTTGAAAGCTCGTTTCTGTCGAAAAAGTAGACCCGTGTGCCGTCACCTCGAATGTAGAAGTTTTCCTCAAGGTAGCGGCCCTTGCGGAAACGAACTTGAGCCAGATCCCCTCTGCCGTAGTCGCGGAAGCAGACCAAGCCTCCCGGCTTCAGCAGCCTGTGGACGTTGCGGACAGCCTGGTGCCACTCTGGCGGCGACAAGGCTGAGAAGATGAAGATCATGACGGCGACGTCGACGGAACTTTCTTCGAGGCCAGGAGGCAGACAGTCACCGGAAACGTCCCATACATCGGCCTGGATGTGTTTGGCGTCGTAAGCCTCGTGGTTCCGCATGACCTCTACTGCTGTTTTGGAGAAATCGCAGGCGTGTATTTTGAGATATGGATTTTTGTTATTAGCCAGCACCGGGAACGCCGTGTTGCCGGCGCCGGCGCCGATCTCCAGCACGACCGTGGGCCCGGCCTCCTCTTTCGTTACCTCAGCGAGGATGGGAAATTCTTGCTGAAGCCATTTGCGGTTCTTGAAAAAGTTTGAAGCGTTGTTTTTGTAGAACAGATTCCACCACTTCGCAGGGTTCGAGTTAAACCTATCTTGATTGCAATGTCAGTCACTGAGCGAGACAAGGGAGGCTATAACAATAAGAGGTGGTGGCTGTGCATCAGATGGGAGCGAAAGACTAAGTGAAGGTATGGTTTTCATCATGTTTCTCAGATGAACTATGCATTTGGATGGGTAATCATCATAACACCGGAGGCCGAAGGAGAAGTAGATTGCACTTACTCTTGTCAAAGTCCGACACAGGCGCCTGGCGCTGCATCTCGAACTGACTCTCGGCGTATTCCTTGTACGCATCATCCGTCTCGACGTGATCCCAAGCATTGAACTCGAAGACATCGTCCTCCTCGGTGAGGTAGCGACTTCCAAATTGGAATGGATCACTCCTTTTCCAATTTTTGGCAGGATCGTGAGATCGATGAGGTGGCACCTCGGATACCTCGACGGCTCTGTCGACAGAGTCTGTCATTGTGAGGGCGGCCGCCTCTTGCGCAAGAGATTCGTCATCCGTAGAAGGCGACATCGTG
Source organism: Ophiocordyceps camponoti-rufipedis (assembly GCA_002591395.1). Taxonomy (NCBI): domain Eukaryota; kingdom Fungi; phylum Ascomycota; class Sordariomycetes; order Hypocreales; family Ophiocordycipitaceae; genus Ophiocordyceps; species Ophiocordyceps camponoti-rufipedis. The sequence continues at coordinate 72,545 of NJES01000001.1, read as the reverse complement.
TCATATCATAATGAGCTCACGTTCGCATGCGGCTTCGCTTCGCGCGCCATCGGCTTCTGGCAGAGTTTTGTCAGAGGGGCAATCTTGGACTTTGTGGCCGCCGGAACAAATTTGTCGGCACTCCGCTTCAAGTCACATGACCGGAAACATAATCTTCCGCTCCGATCACTGCGTCTACCCGACGCGGGCCCGCGCCTCCGCTTTGCGCCTCCGGAAATCAGTGCTGCTGATTTTGGCTGGACTCGCGGCTTCCGAATGCCTGCTTTGTTGCCGATCCTCGGGGCCTTCGATGTCTTCGTCAGACGGAGACGCATCCAGCACGTCAATCTCATAAATATCAAGCGGTCGCCATCCACGATCTGTCCTCCTACTGTTGATGGCTTTGCCGCCTTCACGAGTCTCCCCTGAGACGACGATAGCATCAATGGCCTCTTCGGATATAGTGGGACCGAATGGGTCGCGAATGTCGACGCAGCGAACGACCGCAGCGCCGTCACAGAAGCCGGCTCGAAGCTCTGTTGTCGGCGTATTGCCGCCGTCGACCTCTGACCTCGTAACTTGGACTGCTGCCGTAGTGGGTGTGTTGAACTGCGTGGCAAGAAAAGCGATGACCGATCGGGCGCGTTCGTCCCATGACTGCATCTCTTCCACATACTCCTTCTTGGCGAGCAACTCGCTATTGGATATGCCAACGATGATTGTGCAAGGCTCTTCGCCTAAGTCCGGGATTTTGAGAAGTAAGACAGCGGCTTGAAGTAGTAACTTGTGGCCGGGGTGTAGGTGATCAAAGGTGCCGCCTAAGCAAACAGTTTTATACCCCACGATGGCATCGTCATCGTCGACCTTATCTTGCTCTTGCGCTTTTTGCGCACAAGACTGGTCAGCCGCATCGCGCTGTGTCGGGACTTGGCTAGAAAAGCTTATGCCGCTGTCGACAGTTACCAACTGGCTTTGCAGAACCAGTTGTCGCCCCTCGGCATGGGCAAGGTAGTCAGCGAGCAGCTCGTAGCCAGACTCGCTGCTTGTATGAAAGAAAACGCTCCAGGGTCGAACCGTGGCAGCGAAGGTAGCCAGGTCTAGAACGACACTGCTCTTTGAGGCCGCGAGGGAAGAAAGACGACGGCCTGATGATGACGGCGCCTCGAACGCAGCGCTGAAATGACGGTGAATTAGAACAACGCGAGCATCGACGGCAGCCGCTTTCTCGCTATCTGAGTAAGGGGAGGGGTTATGGCTGGCGCTAATAGATGCTATCAAGCCGTAGATCTCGGCGAGAAGCGACTGTGAGGATCGCCATCGGACAGAGCAAGGAGCTGTCGACTCGGCCGCGATTCCACTGGCGTTCGAATCTGGAGTGTGACTCTGCACCAGAATAGAAGATATAATGGCGACAACGAGGATTTGAGGCGCGCGTTCTCGGCTGAGCCGCGTGAGGACGGCCGTAAGAGGCACGCGATAGGCGGCATGAAGACGAGCTCGGGTCGCGGGCTGCGGAGGCGACGGCAGGAGAAGTAGTGCCGGGGCGGCGGTGCTGGCCATGTCTGGCGATAATACAGGGCCGGCCATGGCGCGAATTACTGAAGAATGTAAATTCGGTGTCCCTCAAGGATTGCGATTATCATCCGCTGAGAGACACGGGCCACGGCATTAAGAAAGGCGGGGCATCTCGAAGCTCAAGCATCGGGTCGCCGGGCTCTCTTTTTCCCGCACAGCAAATCCTCCGATAGTGATTGGCTTATCGATTGGCTAATAACAAACGCGGGCCACTTAACACGGCGAAAGCGAACCTACTGACGGACGACGCTCAACTTTACATGACGACGCGGCAACCTATCATGACACGACGGCGGACTCTGGCGCAGAAGATCCCCTGGCCCGACCCGCCCCCAAAGTCGCTGACTGGAACTCCCGACACCCATGTATTCGACCCGACAACTCCTCCCATCAGTGGAGAGACTCGCGAACACGACTCGATTAGGCCGGATCTCCCTACTACCTAACTTGAGAGACTAGAGCGCCAAGTGATCCACCAGAGACACTGATGGATGACACTAAGATATACCCGTGTATCCCGCGACGACTATCTTTACAGCTGTCATCGAGTGTAGGGATTTTACTCCATGATTTTCCGGGCTTCATGCCATATCTCTTAGATAGATATCAAAGCGAGTGAAGGATATTCTCGAGTGACCTGGCCGTAAAACAACCGGCTTTAGAATACGAATACAGGTACGGCAAAAGCGAGACAGCAACCAAGTTCCGGCCTCCACCAGCGGTTAGCCTCATGCTCTGCAGCCTGCGGGTGAGAGATCGGGCCCGAACCGGTCCACGATCCCGTGACGTTCGGTGCTGACCTAAGTAATTACTATTCGTCTCCCAATCGCCCACTCCAATTGACTTACCTGCACACCCTCCCTTTGCAGCTGACGATGCTAGAGCAGCCAACTGGCGAGATAACACATCCACCACCAAAGACCATCCTCCTCGCCCGCCCCATCCCGAATTGCCAACACCGCCTCTATCTGATCCGGGATCGCAATGTTACCCGCCCTCTTTCGCCCTCAAGGCCGCCTCACCCCCGACGAAGCCTCAGAGCTAGCACGGCAAGCCCCCGAGATCCTGCGGAAGAACCCCAAATCCTTCTCCGCCTCTCCGCTACGAGCCCTCTTCTCGACTCCCGAAACTGCCCAGCTGTGGACCGTATACGAGAACCTGCTACTGTCATGTCTGCAGGTGGGCGATGACGACTCTGCACGTCAGTGTCTGGAGAGGTTGGTGACACGGTTCGGCCCCGAGGATGAGCGCGTCATTGCGTTGCAAGGGCTCGCGCAAGAAGCCATGGCTTCCAGCGAAAGCGAATTGCAGAAGATTCTCGATGGTTATGAAGCTTGTCTAGTGAAGAACGACGCCAACATCGTGAGCCCGTCATTGCTCCGTATTGGTGACGCTCTTCTAACTTGCACTAGCCAATCTGGAAGAGAAAGGTCGCTCTCTTGCGTTCAATGGGCAGAATCTCTGAGTCCGTCGCAGCCCTGAACACGCTCCTTGAATTCGACTCTACGGATGCGGAAGCTTGGGCGGAGCTTGCAGACATGCATGTGACCCTCGGCCTCTACCCTCAAGCCATATACGCGCTCGAAGAAGTCCTGGTGCTGATGCCATATGCCTGGAATGTAAGATTTTTATATCTCTTGTTACGGAGAAGGATTCTCATTACTATTTGCGTCAGATTCACGCGCGATTGGGCGAGGTCTCCCTGATGGCCGCCGACGCTACTTCCGATGGGCAGCAGAAACATCTCGCCGAGGCCGTGAAACGCTTCTGCCGGAGTATTGAGCTTTGCGACGACTACCTACGAGCCTACTATGGTCTGAAGCTGGTACGCTCTCTGGTGCCGGCTGCCCGACGACTGACTAGCTAAGCGGTAGCACAGGTAACGGACCGAGTTCTTCGCGGCGAATCACGGCCGAGGAAACAGCATGAAGAAGCCGAGGGTTTCGACATGGCTGATGACGCAACGCTTCAGAAGCTTAACCAGGCGGCGACGAAGAAGCTGGTAGAGATTGTGCACAAGTACCGAGCTGGCGAGAAGCTTTGGCAGGGGTACAACGTGGGCGAGATCGCGGCAGCTCGCCGGCTCCTGGACCAGACTTCGGCCGACGTCGTTCGGTGAAAGTAGCCGAACTGCAGGCGCTGGTCCTGTGACGAGATGGCGATGCTGCCAGCTCTGCACTTCATCAACGGCGAGGCCAGCGGTAGGCTGAACGGGGAGAGGCCTGATCGGCTGCGACGCTAGAACGTGTCTCGCGACGCATCAGGGAGAGGGACGTCGAAGCCTCTCATTGGGACTTTGGCGTCGGGGAAGGAGGGCATTGGGCATCGGGCATCAAGGGCGTGGGCTGAGGAAGCACAGAACCATGTTCCGCTGTTACATGGATGCGAACACGCGCGGTTGAGACACCATGTCTGTGGCCTCCTGGCTTTCTCCCCTTGGGCACTAATCGACTTCCCTCTCGTACGGTTGGGCATGTGAACAGGGAATCGGTTCGGGCTCCATCAGATCAGCGGGAATACCGTCGTACGAACCCCTACCGTAGACTGACGTACGTGACTACCTATACTCCCGTCACGTCACGAAGTTCAACTCCGCCACAGCAAGGTGACGAGACCTCGCCAGGCGTGTCGGATATCTCGCCATGTTGCTGCCTAGAGCGATCCTGTGCGCCCCCGAGCATCTACTCGGGCTGTGGGTGAGCGGCACTGCAATAAGCCGGTGAGGCCGGCGTTGCAAGACGCCATGAATGCGGCAGAGACAAAGGTATTCGCAATTTGTCGTCCTGATCCAGAGCTGGAATGTATATATGCAAGACCTTGCATGCATATGTAAGTCTTCACAGCCGCTCAGAGCTCAGTGATGGTGCTGGGACTCGGCGTGAACATCCTGGCGAGGAGGCCAAAAAGCCTCGGTTACCGACGCACATTCAGGCTTCGACACAAACACCAGGACCTGCGCCTTGGGCGTTGACGGTTTATCACTCATAAGAGTTTTATGGGGAGTGGTGAGCAGCTGGACGAGTCACACGGGTAAGTGGCTCGCATGCGCCGCCGTGCAGAGACACGCAGCCCGGATCTAACCATGGGTATCCTTTTCAGCGCGCAGGACAGAACTCGGAGATTTGGGCAGTGAGAAAGGCTGCTGAAGCCGAGCTGTGAGCACTTGATTCCACTCTTGGACGGGCCGCCTCTGGACAAGGGGGCAGGGCTGGCCTTAGAAGACCGCTGGTCACCGGGAAGGGCTGACGTCTGACGTGGAAGAGTGGCGGCGGCCCGAATGCCTGCCTAGGTACAGACAGCACGCCACTGACGAGCAGCAGGTGGCTTTCTTTCGCCTGTGATACCAGCGGCCCTCGGTGTCGGCGACGGAAGACTGCGGCAAATCTGTCACAGTCCGGTATCCAAGGTGACGACGGGAGGGAGCCCTCGAGCTGGAATGCCGCCCTGGCGGGACGCCTGAGCCAGCGTGGCGAGTACAGCACACGACTTGAGCTCGCAGGGTCGGGCTCGATCAATGACGCCCTTGTCCTCAAGGCTCTCGGTGAGCTGCAACAGGTTGGTGGTACGAAAAGTTAGCGAAAACCTGGAAATGAGGTTTGTTTGTGCCTCAGCAGGGCAGAGGATGAAGGGTTGGCTGGTGGATTCGTGCTAGGTCGACTGCGGAGGATTTGATGAAGGAGACGAAGTCGGAAGTGAAGCTAGCATCTGCTTAGATGGGTATTGTGAATGTGCGAATAGTGTAGACACCACCTGCGTGAAGCCCATCCGACGAACACCCTGGAAGTCCACGGGCTTCTATCCGTAAGGTCAGGGTTGCAGAAATGCCCGGCGATCCATCTGCTGGACATGGGCCCTCACTATCTAGTAGATATTCATGCACGTGGTCAGCACTGATATCTATGGATGCGAAAGCCGCAGACGATGTAGCTCAGCGGTTCGGTGTGCATCTAGTAGCGCAGCGTCTCTGAGAAGAGGTTCTACTCGATCTCTCAACAGAGCACAGCCAAGCCTTCGACAAACTTCTCTCATGATGGCCGACCTTATCTCGACACTCCACCCTACGCCCTCAAGAGGCCTAAAGCGAGGCCGATCACGGCAATCGGAGCGGAAATTGGCGTGCATCGTTTCGTACAACAACAGACAGACAGGGGCCCCCTTGACGGTGGTGACACTCTCAAACAAGAGTCAAGACTCGGGTGCTGCCGCGCTGGGTATTCGTACAACTGCCTGACTAGGGCCAAGTCTACGGGCCACGGTCCCCCGTCCGCATAGCCGCGGTGTGAAGAGGCTGCTTCTGGCGATTGGACGCCACATCGCGAATCGCCGCCTCGGCTCACGACGATACAGAACACATGGACAGGATAGATACCTTGACATACTGAAGCAGCGCGCAATCGGCGTCTACCTGCATACTCACGAATACCTATATATGTACGAGTATGCTGATGAGAAAAAAAAAAGACCATCTGCCACCTCTCCATCTCTCCGCTTCCCGACCGCCACCCCCTCCCGAGCTAAGCCCAAGCAGCTTGGTCGGGTCGTTGCTCCGCGACAAAGGACACAGCTTGCTTCAGCTGACAGCTCGTGCTTCGGACCGCCTGCTTCTGGACCGCCGAACCCCCCGCCTCGTCTTCCGTCCCATCGCCGTTATAGCACCCGAAAATCCTGCCTTCACACCCACCTCGACTCCAAGCTCCGACTCACCGCCGATCCTCCCTCCTCAAGAGACGTGCCTAGGCCGCCCATCTCCCGAGCCGGCATCTCCTCATTCGCTCAGGCAGCATCGTCTCTCTCACCCTCGACCCCCTCTCCCTACCTCTCAAGGCGGCACTACGGATACAGAGCCGCAGCCCGTTCAGACTTGCTTCCACTGTCTTGCAGCCAATAATTTGCCAACTCCCGAGCCCCTCCCGATTTTCCCTTGATCCCCCTTGCTTCTCTTCATTGAATTTGGGCTCATACCCTGGTCTTTTTCTCGCCCGCTGGAGGCCCCGTGCCTTTGTTCCTTGACCGGCCAATCGACTCCTCCCGCTTTTCATTACCACCCTAACGGCTTCTGTCAGCACCTCGCCAGCTTTGTTCCCTGTGAGTGTGAGCACAGCCGCAAATATCGTCGTCGCACTGCTGGCCGACTCCTCCACCCCTTGTCCCTCTCAAAACCCTGCTTCAACTCCCTTATCCCCTTCCGTCTACCACTTTCTCATCAGCCAACTTCCTCGTCGCCCCTTCTAGCGCCCTCCGATCATCTCGGCTTGCCTTTACTCCGACAGTCTTGAGCAGATCGTCGCGGGTAAAGACAGGCGACCCCCCCCCCCCCCCCCTCTCCCGGGTCGTTCGTCATATGCTATGCCGTGAGTTTTTTTATTATCCTCTCCGTCCTTTGAGAGGGGGCGTGCATGTCGCAGTCTCACTCGCCGTCTCAACCCACTACCACTGACCAGACTATTCCGAAGACCGAACAGGACCCCGATACAACCCGGTGTCGAGAGTTCACGCTCGACTTCCCATCCAAGCGAGGAAGAGGACTCCTACCCATTCGACGACAACAACATAACCGACGAGGAACCGGTATACGAAGGCGACGACTACGGACTCTCTCCCTCCGACTCTGCTTCCGCCGTCAACGAACGGCCCCCGTCGCGTCCCCGAAGCGGCAGGAGCGCGGCTCGTCGACAACAACGAATTTCTCGACAGGAGGCGCAATACGCCCCGGTAAACTCGCCCAGCGTGGAGTCCCCCGATGATTTCGCCGGCGGCTACTACGGCCAGCCGTTCCAGTCTATGCCCGCCCCCCGCGGTGGTGGCGGTGGTGGAGGTGGCGGCTACTACAACGGGCGTGGCCATGCTCTGCCTGGGTACAACCATGCCAGCCATTACATGACGGGATTTCACGCCGGCAGCCAGATGGTCCCCTACAACTATGGTCCGAACCCTTTCACTCCCATGAGCAACCACTCGAGCGGCGCGAGCTATTTCGGGGCTGAGCCACGGCCCTTGTATGAGGTGATGCCCTACCAGCATAACTACTACAACCCGCAGCAGTGCTTGGCCCCCCATATGCAACAGCTTTCAATGGCTCCGGGCCAGGCTCCGGCCACGGATGTGGCGCCTGCGCAGCCGGCCAGTCCGGCACCCCCGAAGGAGCCTCCGGTGGACATTGAAAAGATTAAGCGTGAAGCCGAGGACGCTGCCCGGAAGCTGCAAGAAGATAGGCAGAAGGCCATCAACGATCAGCTCGAGCGGGAGGCGCAGATACGCAAAGATGCCGAGGAAAACTTCCAGAAGCGGCTGGAGGATGCGAGGAAGCAGCATGAGGAAGCGCAGAAGGAAATTGCGCGCGCCAAGGCCGAGGCCGATCGGGCTGCCGTGGAAAGGATCCAAGCCGAGAAGAAGGCTGAGGAGGAACGGTCACGTCTTCAGGCTGAAGAGATGAAGCGTGCCGAGGAAAAGGCCATTCGAGAGTACGAGGCCAAGGCCAAGGCGGAGGAAGAGAAAAAGAAGAGGGAGCTGGAGGAGCGCATCAGGATTGAGGAAGCTGCAAAGGCTCAGGTCCACGCCATCTTAAAGGCCGAGGCAGAGGCCAAGGCGGCGGCCGAGAAGAAGGCTGCTGAAGACGCTGACCGACTGAAGCTGATACAGGAGGAAGCCAAGCTCAAGGCCGAGATCGAAGCAAAGGCCAAGGTCGAGGCCGAAAAAGAGGCAGCCAAGAAGGCAGCCGAGGACGAAGCGGCAGCCAAGAAAGAACAGGAAGCTCTGAAGAAGCGAATCGTCGATGAGGCGAAAGCAAAGTTCATCGAGGAAGCGTCCAAGAAGACGGAGAAGGGAATCATCAACTTCAAGGATGCGGTCGGCAGAAAGTTTAACTTTCCCTTTGCTCTCGTCAAGACTTGGGCGGTACGTGTGTCGTAACTTGACCTCTCACGGGCGTGTGCTGACCTGAATGAATTCGTGCAGGGTATGGAGGAGCTCATCAAGCAGGCCTTCCTCCACGTCGAGATCATCGGACCGCACGTTCAAGAGGGCCATTACGACTTGACCGGGCCCAACGGCGAGATCATTCTCCCCTCCATATGGGAAAAGGTGATACAGCCGGACTGGAACATCAGCATGACGATGTGGCCGGTCGAGAAGAGACCGCCGCTGGGGGGTCCCAAGCCCTTGTTCCGGGGCCGAGGAGGACCGGCGATGCCTCCGCCGCCGCCCATGGGCCCGCCCGGCATGGAGCCGCCTCCGGATTGGCACCCGGACAGGCGGCGACATTCGCATATGCCCAACATCGAAATCGTCGACATGGGACCGCCCCCCAAGTCGAGAAAGCCGACAGCCAAGAAGAAGCCGGCCGGCGTGTTTAACTTCTTCGCCGCCACTTCGAAGCCACCACCCAAGAAAAAGTGAGGAAACTGCCATAACTGTCGTGTCCGGGCTCATGCTGACGAAGTGCTTTTTGTAGAGCGAGTAGCAAGAAATAGGCGCGGCGATGCCGTCTGCATCGGACTGTTTCTTTCATCCCCCTCTGCATGCCTTCCACCGGTTTCTTGTCCGCCGCAGCGGATAAGTGTTGCGATGCTGGCACTGTTTGTTTCGACGTATGTCACAGCTCCCTCGCCCCGGCAAGCTCGCGCCTAATGGTATTGTCATCGCCGTTGGTCTAGGTCCGAGTCTTTGTATTTGCACAGGCATTGGAGTTGGACAGTCGAGGCATGTGTGTCAGGGGCTTGCGGCTGGGGCACGGGAACGGCTATGGCCTCGTCTGTTGTTTACTTTGGTTTGGTTTATGTTCCTGCTTCATCGGCTTGGAAAAGTAGGCATGGTGATTTCGCACCAAGCCAGCGGGGCGTAATGAAGAATCAAATTGCATTAGCCTTGTTCTCGCCATCGAGGTCGCCCAGGACGAGCGGACGATGGTGGTGGGTTTCACTAGTGTATGCATGTTCAGAAATTGTTGACTGTCGACGGAAGAATCGTTGGCTTTTGGAGGTAAACTGATCATGCTGTGTCGATAGCCGATTGTTGGGCCACCACCATCTGGAATAGAGTGGATGAATACAAAGATGTATTCTGTATGGTGAGACGTGATCCAGCGAGTCAACTGATATCCGTACCCGGTGATTGCTGAGGCGATTGCCCGGGGTTCTGGGAGAATATAGGAGCACAGATTTAGCTCGTCTCTCTCAGCTTCTCGTAGGCTCGCCTCTCGAAGAGTTTGACCACGGCCTCGAGAACCTGGGGCACATAGCTGGCGATGAGAAAATCGGATGCAATGTGTCTCATTCGGTAGTCGATGTCGACGCGGACTTCAGTCTCGACATTGGGCCCCCGCGAGGTAGGCTGCAGAGTCCAGCGGGTTCGGAGGGAACTGATGAGAGCTCTAGAGCCGGTTTCCTGTTCGCCAGGGCCGGCGACGGTTTCGATGAGAACGCCCGGACAGCACTTCAGCTTGCTGGTAAACGTCTCTGATATGCTCCTGAAGCCAAGGGTCAGTATCGCCTCGTCAGGCCAACGGCGTCCGTGAGCATCCGGTTCAGTCCAACGGGTGACTGCGGATTGTGAACATCCAGTGAGGAATTCTTTGTAAGAGTCGATGTCGACGATGATTTCATAGAGCGGCATGGCTGCGAACGGCAGCCTGCGACTGGCGGTGCAGTGACGCGGAGGGCCTTCGGCATCGAGGTTTAGAAGAAGACGGTGCTGGATGAGAGGCAAGGAAGAGGGACGATGGCGCAGAATGAGCTGCGGTCGCCGCAGCTGCAGTATTCGCGGCGGCATTGGATTGAGCGAGCCGAATACCTATTGGTGTGAGGCGTTGGGTCGACTTTTTCACGTTAATCAGGGCCTTATCTTCGATGGCTGCTCTGCGTCTGCCTTTAGGGTAGGCAGGTAGCTCGTCAGCCCCAGTTTACGCGATCGTTTCCCCACGCGGCATCCCGGCCCTCCTCCACACTCTCTCTATCCGTCTCTCCGTCTCTCCCTCTCTATAAACCCTCGTCTGTCTTCCTTCCTCCCAAACCTTCACCGAGAGCCCCCTCCCGTTCTCCACGGCGCCGGTCTCGCCCCCGGCCGGTCCCCGAGTGCCAAACGATGGGCCTGATACGACGCCGATCACCACAACCACCCCCCAAGCGTCACCACGAGAGAGTCGCGGCCCAGCATCATGTAAGGACATGGTGACGCAGAGTGCGCCTAACGGCCGAGGGCTGACGCGCCCGACAGGTTCGAGAAATCGCTTTACGATCTCATCCGAGGCCTGCGAAACCACAAGGGCAATGAGAAGGATTATATCCAGAAGAGCCTCAAGGAGTGCCGCTCCGAGGTTCGCAGCCAGGACATGGGTTCGCTTGCCTCACCGTCTCTCGGTCCCGGCATCGGCTGATTCAGCGCAGATGTGAAGGCGACGGCACTCCTCAAGCTCGTCTACCTGGAAATGGTGGGCTACGACATGTCATGGGCCTCGTTCCACGTCCTCGAGGTCATGTCGTCGGCCAAATACCACCAGAAGCGCGTCGGCTACCTTGGCGCCGTGCAGAGCTTCCGGCCCGATACCGAGGTGCTCATGCTGGCCACAAATCTCCTCAAAAAGGTTCGTCCCTGTCGTCAGTCTCTACCTACGCGCGCAGCCACTTATGGCCCTCGGTCCAGGACCTCGCATCGTCAACTCCAACCGTCATTTCCTTGCCCATCGCCACATTGCCGCACGTCATCACGCCCTCTCTCGCCCTCTCGACCCTGGCAGACTTGCTTCCCCGCCTTGGCCACAGCAACGCCAATATCCGCAAGAAGACTCTCGTCACGCTCTACCGGCTGGCCCTGGTCTATCCCGAGGCCCTGCGCGCTGCCTGGCCCAAGATCAAGGAGCGCCTACTAAACACTGAAGAGGACCCCAGCGTGACGGCAGCCATCGTCAACGTTGTCTGCGAGCTGGGCTGGCGTCGACCTCATGACTTTCTCCCCCTTGCTCCGCGCCTCTTTGAGCTCCTGGTCGATGGCGGTAACAACTGGATGGCCATCAAGCTCATCAAGCTCGTGCGTATCCATCACCTGTGTTTGAGTTGTCCTGTACTGACGACCTCAGTTTGCCACTCTCACCCCTCTGGAGCCCCGACTCGTCAAGAAGCTGCTGCCGCCACTTACAAATATCATGGCGACGACTGCGGCCATGTCTCTCCTTTACGAGTGCATCAACGGAATTATACAAGGTGGCATCCTGGGCAGCAGCGAGGATGCCTCGGGTGCCGACGAGGTTGCCACGCTGTGCGTTACCAAGCTAAGGAGCATGGTTGTCATCAACAGTGATCCAAACTGTATGCCCCTCGGCGCCTCTCGAGCACCATCTTGAACTCACACGATGGTGTAGTGAAATACGTCGCGCTACTGGCCTTTAACAAGATCGTCATCACCCATCCTTACCTCGTCGCGCAGCAAGAAGATGTCATTCTCGAGTGCATCGACAGCCCCGACATTACGATTCGTATACAAGCGCTGGACCTAGTTCAGGGCATGGTTACAAGCGGCAACCTCGTGTCAGTCGTCAGTCGATTGATGAAGCAACTCAAGTCGGCGACGAGCTCCACCGCGCAACGGAATCCAGAGCCCAGCCCTCATGTAACCGGCGCCGACTCGGATGATGAACCGACGGATGCCGTAGCGGCGGAGACGGAGGACCGGCCGCCCCCTCTTCCGGAGGACTACCTCATTGACGTTATCAAAAGGATTCTGTTGATGTGCTCGCGGGACAACTACTCGAATGTGGCCGACTTTGACTGGTACGTCGACGTCTTGACGCAGCTTGTCCGTGTGGCGCCCGTGCCTCGGACATACGACGCCGACTTCGCGGTCGACGCCTCACTTCGTCATGCAACAGATGTGTCCGAGAAGATTGGCGACGAACTCCGGAACGTCGCAGTCAAGGTCCGGGCCATGAGAGCCACGGCGGTGCGGGCTGCTGAGGCGATTCTCGCCAACGTCAGCGGGGACACTCCCTCCGGCCATAAGATGGTGTTGGGAGCCCTCAACTCGATCGTCTGGATGCTGGGTGAATATTCCGACCAGCTATCGTCCCCGGAAGACACCCTCAACCACTTGCTTCAAGTGGTGTCTCGGGCAGGAGGGCCCGAGCTCTGTACCACTGCGCTCTTCGCCGTCCTCAAGGTGTTTGCGTCAGTGGCAGGCGACGATCTTGAACCGTGGTCTGCCGAGAGGAAGTGCAGGACGAGTCTGCTTCTGGCGCGCATCATCAACGTGACAGAACCGTTGGCACTGCATCCGAATCTCGAGGTCCAGGAGCGCGCCGTTCAACTCGTCGAACTACTGAAGCTCACGGCCGAGGCCACATCTGAGCAGCCTGCATCTACGGACCATGAGCGACGAGATCCGCCCCTTCTCCTGACGCAAGCTATCCCTTCGCTACTCAACGGCTGGGAGCTCAACTCGGTCGCCTCCGGGGCTCAGCGCAACGTGCCCAAACCCGAGGGTCTTGATCTAGACGAGCCCATCCACCCGAACTTGAGCCAGCTACTCTCGCAGGCTGACGTCGTCTTGCTGCAGTCGGACGATCTGGACGAGTTCGAGTCATACTATAACCAGCGGCCGCCACCTTCGAGCCTTTCGTCTTCGTCGCCCGCTATGGCACTGTTGGCACGGCCCAACGATGAGATAATCGGCTCGTATCAGCAACCGTCTGAGGAGAGCTACCTCGACGCCGACATCATCGCGCGCAGGAAAGCCGAGCGGCAGGAGAGGAACAAGGATGACCCGTTCTACATACCCAGCAGCAACGACATCCGACAAGCTTCCACTCCAATCCACAATATCCTGCAGAACAGTAACGGCCCAGACCTCGATATCGACTCCATACCTATCATGCAGCTCGATCTCGGGACCATTGACATGGCCAAGTCGGCCCCGGCGCCGAAACCGCGCCCATCGCCTCGCCAGAAAGTAATCATCGCAGCAGACGAGACGCTTGAAGGCAGCGACAGCCGCACCTACGAATCCGAAAACAACAATTCCGATGGCAAGCTCAGAGCCAAGTCGCGGTTCAAGCAATCCCTACTGCAGGTCGACTCCAGCACCATCGGCTCCTTCAACCTCGAAGGCAACAGCAGCAGAGCCGGCCGCGGCTTCGACTACGAAAGACAGCAGCGCGAGGAGGCGGAGATGCAACAGGCCGTCAAGGAGGTTGAGAGGTTACGACTCAAGATGCAGCGTTCCAAGGAGAGGGCTCAGGTGGCGCAGGGGGTCGATGCCGCGGGCACCGTCATCAAGAAGAAGAAGTCCGTCTCCAAGGCTGCTGCCTCAGCCGCTGGCGGAGAGGTCAAGCCTAAGAAGAAGAAGAAGAAGAAGAAAACGACGGCTGGGGAGGAGGCGGGAGCGGCCGAGTCGAGTAATTTGGACTCGATGCCGGCGGCTGGTGATGCGCCCTCTGATAGACTTGCAGTCGAGGGCAATTGAAGAAGCATATACTTGATGGGAGAAGGATGTGAGCGACGTGTAGGAGGCTGATGTCTTCTTGGCTTCCTTGCACGCCATACGGGTTGAACTGGAAGTGGAAGCGGTGTTGGGATGAGAGGTGAACGGACGAGACATGATCGTTAGAGGCTGAGATGCTTGTATAGACTATTCGGCCAAGACGTTGGCGAGTTCATCCCTTGATAAGCCAGTGTCTTTCCCTGTCACTGCCAGCGCACACACGCAGAGTGGCAAGGGGGAAAGGTCTTGGAGCACCTCACGCCAATCTTGACAAACTGGTTGATATTCTGCTCTGATATTCGTACTTCGTACAAGCATGTAAGATATTTGGAAGCCATCTAATCCATCCTCGAGTACTGTTTCCTGCTCCGCAGGTAGATGACCACAGCGGCAACAGCAACACCAAACACGATGAGCTTTTGCGCAGACGACCAGCCTGCAGAGTTCTCGTCTTGCGGGAGTGTCGTCGGTTCGTCCTCTCCGGCGTCGGCTTCTGGTAAGAAAGGGCGGTGCCTCGACGATCAGCACATCGGCCATAGCGATAAAAATGATTTGCCCGATAGCGCGCGATGTCTCTAAAGGTCATTGTGTATACCTTCGCTGAGCTTCTCGGTTTCAATCTTGGCGATGCGAACGGGTTTAATCGGCTTGTTGGTGCTCTGGTCGGTGGGGACTCCCTCGATCTTCTTAACGACATCCATGCCGTCCATGACTTCGCCGAAGACGACATGACGTCCGTCAAGCCAGCTGCGAAGGTTCGTTCATTAGCAAATGGTACCAAGAAAGCGCCAAGTGCGACGGTACGTACGAGGTGATGACGGTGGTGATGAAGAATTGCGAGCCGTTGGTATCCTTTCCAGAGTTGGCCATGGACAGGATGCCGGGCTTGGTGTGCTTCAGCTTGAAGTTTTCGTCGGCGAACTTTTCCCCATAGACTAGAAAGATCGTCGCGTCAGCTCAAAGAGCGGAAGCTCATGGGTTCTGCACCACATACTAGATCTGCCACCCGTGCCATCACCTTTGGTGAAGTCGCCACCTTGGATCATGAACTGGGGGATGATGCGATGGAATGTCGAGTCGAGATAGCCTTTACCCGCCTTCTTCTGTGAGAGTTCGAAGAAATTCTCCGCCGTCTTGGGGACCGTCTTCCCGTAGAGACCCATGACGACGGATCCAAGATCCTCGTCGCCATGCTTCATGTGGAAAGTCACCTTGTGGGTGATCTTGGGACCTTTTTTGCTAGCCTCGGCGCTTTGAGCGAAGAGCAGCAGTCCGACCCCGGATACGAGGATGGCTGAGGTCAGCAGTCTTCTAAGATTGAACATCGTGGCTTGTCGTCGTGCTCGTCGATAGGTTGGTTGGTAGATAGGGAGTAGAGGGAGGTCGCGATGGGAGGCAACGTGTAAAGAAGACCGGCAGATCGATCGGGGAATGGATCCGGGTAGGTATGATAACCCCCCATCTGTAGGGTAGGCAGGTCGCAGGCGCAGGCCAATAGGATGGCTCGGCCAACGACATGTACATATCTGCAAGGGCGCGGTGCGAGACTGATGATGAGGAACCGGCAGCACAACTCTCTCGCCAAGTCAGTAGAGGTAAGCACGGTGCCCGAGCGGCGAGATGCACGGGCTCTAACGGGATAACTACCTACGAATAACTACCTAGGTAGTTTCACGGGTTGCGGGCTCAAGGTCCATGTCCTTCTTGCCTTTCGTACAAGTCCGTTCGCACGAATAGATGGATGGATCTATGTAGCTAGCAGCCTGTGCAAAGAGAAAGCCTATTCGCACTTACCAGCCCGTGCAGGGTTGATCTAGTCACGTGACCATTGCCACAGCGCACACTTAGATCCTACCTATCTGCAGAATCAACGGGCACATCTCGGCAGATAATCGGACAATTCGAGGTTAAAGCCCTTCAGATTCCGTGACGCGATCAGTGCATCCAGCTTCACTCCAGCTTTCGGTCCCCTGCTTAAGGTGACAGAGTCCTCGACAGCTCGGGGCCATAAGATCATCATGGTACGACGCAATCGCCTTTCACACTCAGGTTCCGTAAATATCGCTAACTTAAGTACGCCAGGTCTTCATTATGCAAATCAACTTCCCCGAGGGGCAACTCGTCAAGGTGCGAAATTGTCGGCATGCAAAGGACAGCTAGATGCTCACCGTCGCCGTCCACAGAAAGCCCTCGAGTCTTTCTTTGCGCTCGGTCCCAAACATTCGACACGTATCATGGCGAAATTCTCGATTTACAAGCTCGCGAAAGTCGGCACTCTGACCCCGAAGATCATCACGTCCTTGAACTCCGAGCTATCCCAGATGAAAATAGGAGTGGATGCGAAGAGGATGGTCCAGGAAAATATTCAAAGATTGAGGGATAACGGGTCGACTCGTGGGAGACGTCACGCCATGGGCTTGCCGGTGCGCGGCCAACGGACAAGGAACCAGACGGCGACGGCAAACAGACTCAATCGTGTCAATCGTGGTTTCAACTCACTGAAAGACTAGCTACCCAGACGCTGTCGAAAATTAATGTCGATCTTGTGGATGGGCTGATCTGCCACGACCTAGGGGCAACAGTCGGCTGTGGGGTGATCATACACTTGGTGACGACGCTGAGGAACAGCAGCCAACAGACAAAAAGAGGATCGATTCTTGCTGCCCACTGCTGCCTCGGAGTTGAGGAGAATGGCGTGGGAAGTTGGACGATGAAACGGTTCTGGCTGACTGGATGTCTGGCGATAGGACCTGGATATCGCCGGGAACTCAGATAAGACGCTGGATGCGTAACGTGTAGGACAACTCCACATAAGGGGTTAGGTATCTGCATTGGACAAGCTGATATCTCTGTCAAGCTTAACGCCACTGGTTGTTAGGGGTCGTCTGACGGGCGGAGAGGGTCAACGATAAGAGATCAACACGCTGGGCAAGGCCACATTGGCCTTTTGTCTGCATCATTCTATCCAAACTCAAGAGATTGATTGCTGGTGTGATTCGTTCTATTTTCCAGACTTCCAGAAGGAAGGCAGGGTCTCACGGGGACATACATACATAGATCGTCTCACCGTCAAAGCGCGTCATCGTGGGTTTAACTGGGGCACAGTATCGTATCAGGGCATCAACAAGCTTCGTCGAGATCCGCTCTAAAACGCGATCACGCCAGTAAAGGGCTGGTTTGTGTCTTGAAATTGCGCCGTTCAGCTGGTTGCCATGGAATACCTAGACTTTGATATTAATACCCATCGTAGGTATGCACTGTACTCCACGCCGCCACCACGTGGAAGCGAAGAACAGCACTGCAGAGACAGCGCACTGTGTATCGTCAGGGAGTTTGCTCGGGAAAGGAAAGGAAGCGCGTAAAAATAGGCGCAAATATGCCCATCCAGCCCCTCGCCCCTGACTGGACTGCGCTTACCTAACCTCCAGTCTCGGCTCGTCTTCACTCACACTCACAACCTCGTTTTGTGTCGTACGGTCGTAGGTACTGAACAGGCCGGTTTTCGCACCAAGTCGAGACCAATGAGAGGCGTCGTTACCTGGTAGTCCATCATCTGTCGTCTCCCGCGGCATCTCTGCCCATCTCCCGCTGCGCTATTTTGCCCGACTAAGCAGGGACTAGCAGGATATCGATTTTCTCTGTATGCCTTCACGTGTCTTCCAACTTGTCAACTGGGGCCTTCAACCGTTGCTGCTGGACGACTCACTGTTCCAGACTCTCGTGCGGCTCCCTTCTTGGCACACCCCCGCTTCACCGACGCTGACCAGGCCCCCAACATCCTGCGCTTCGCCCTCCTAGAGGCTGATCTCAGTCGCCTTCTCTGCCCAACCTTAAGTCCTCTGATCAGTAGCCTCGGCGCTGCTTCGTCGCTTCTCTCCGCCAATGCCAGGCTTCGCCGACTCCTTCTGGTCGAGCGACTATGCCGCAGGTTCGTGCGATTTACCCAGCCTCGTCGTCTCCTTTCTAACCGCCTCTAGGACTTGGTGTCCTGTTTGGCAAGCTCCAGCAAGGCGTGCTGGAGAACCGACAGATCCTCACCATAGCTCGCCTGCGGGCCGAAGCTGAGGATACATACGGACAGCGACTCAAAGATATCTGCCCCGCGGCGGACAAGATCAACGGCGGCTTCTCCCGAGACGATGGCGCCACCGTCCGCAAGGTCAGCTTCCCCTGTCAACGTCTCAACGATCCCTATACTCACCGTCTACTTTTCCCTTAGGCATACGACGGCATGCGCACCGAGATGCAAGACGCTGCTCGCAACCATCAGCGCATTGCGCAAAACATACGAGACCTCGTCGTCAACCCCTTCTCGCGCTGGTGCGACGCCCACGAGGCCCGCGTACACGACTCTCAGGACGAGCTGCAAGGTCTTCTCAAGGCTCACGGCCGGCAAGTCGACCTCGTCCAAAAACTCCGTTCGACTTACTTCAACAAGTGTCGTCTTGTCGAGGATCTTGAGGAGGAGAACAAACTGGCCTTCCAAGACCCAGAGACGAGTCCCAAGCCGGGGAAAACCATTCCCGAGATCAAGGTGCAGCCACACAAGGAGGAGGACTCAGACGACGACGAACTGTACGAAATCGGCGATGACATCTACCAGCCGGAGCAGTTGAGAAAGTTTCTCGCCCCGATGCTATCCACCATCAAAACGGGGGAGACCAAAGTTCCCATCCTGGGGACTTACCTGAACACCTCGGCCGGCTCCGACATCGTCGAGTATCTCCAGCGGAACTTGGGGGTTAGCAGCGTGAGCTACGCCGAGCGCATTGGACAGGACCTCGTCTCCAACGGCTTCCTGCGTCTCATCGGCAACGTGGGCAGCACTTTTGCCAACAGCTCCAGGCTCTTCTATCAATGGCGGCCCAAGGCCTTCAAGCTAGCCGGCATTGCCGAAAGAAAGCAGTCTCTCAGCCGGACCTTGTCGCTTCCCCAAGACGGAGGCGATTCGCCCGTTGTTGGCACAGTCAGCGAGTATTTGTCCAACTGGAACGTCCTCAACAACTCGCATCCCAACGAGACGCCCGCTCAACGCCTTCTGCGAGAGTCTCGAGAGTCCGACGACAAGTACAAGGCCGCGGTTGTGAAGCTCGACGAGCTTCGATGCGAGCTCGAAGAGGCCATGTTCTTGCACCTCAAGTTCCTGGAGCGTTGCGAGCTTGACAGGCTCAAGGCTATCAAGACGGTCATCCTCGACTTTTCCGGCTCCATCGGCAACGTCATTCCCAGCCTGCAGTCCACGGTGGACAAGATGCTCTTGTTTCAGGAGACGGTGCAACCGCTTGGCGACCTGAGATATCTGCTCGAAAACTACCGCACTGGCAAGTTCGTGCCGCGGGTGGTCGTCTACGAAAACTACTACAATAGGATCGACGAGCAGACGTTTGGCGTCGACTTGGAGGCTCGGGCCAGAGCCGATAGGAAGCGGGTGCCGATCCTGGTGACGACGCTGCTGACCTACCTCGACCATCACTATCCCGATCTCGAGGGCGACGAGGCGCGGAGGGGTGTGTGGCTCGTCGACGTGCCCCTTGCCCAGACGCATAAGCTGCGAAATGCCGTCAATAATGGCAAGCCCATATCTCAGGAAGCTTTGAGCCAGTTCGACATTCCCACCGTTGCCAATCTTCTCAAGCTGTATCTCCTTGAGTTGCCAGGTGAGCCTTGCGAAGCATCGAGCCGTCATGACATAGCTAATGGCCGGCGGCAGATTCCCTCGTAAGCTCTCACGTCTACGACATTGTGCGTACCATTTACTCGACGCCTGCGTCAGACACCACGAACGCGTCGCGCATCTCGGTCCTGCAGCAGACGCTCTCCCAGCTGCGGCTCACTAACATTGCCACTCTGGACGCCTTCATGAACCACTTTACCCGCCTCATTGATCTGACTTCAGCCGACGAGGCATACGTCACTTCCCTCGCCTCCTCGATGGCCCCTTATATAATGCGGCCACGAATCGAGACGTCTCTGACGATGGAGGAGAAGCATGCGGCCAAGCTGATTCGAGACCTCTTCACGCACAAGGACGCCATCTTCAACGAGCTGAAGCGCATGTCGACGCTGAGTCACAGTTCGTCCATCGGAGCCAGTCGACCCCGAGCTGTCAGTACGGATGAGAGCAACCGGAAGGCGCTTGTCGAGGAGCGCAACAGGGCCATGGTGGAGAAAGCAACAGCGTCGCGGAGTCGGGCCACGAGCCCTGCGCCGAGCCCCCGAGGGCACCGTCGGGACCGAAGCAGTTGCGCCGAGACGCGTTTCCCCGTGCAGGCGAGTCCGCCGTCAGGTGATCGCCAACGGACCAGCCTCGGGAGCATCGATGGTCGGCTGAAGCGGTCGTCGCTCGATGTCCCTGGCGCCGAAGGCATCGGCAGTCCTGACCCGACCAATGGCTCGTCTCAGGCGCCGAGGACAAGCGATGTCGACGCTGCGGTTGATCTGCATGAGGCCAGTCTCGCCCGTGGGGGGCTTAAGCTCGTCAGCGGAAGAGGGATCACGACGTCGACGGCAATGAGCTCGGACTTTGCTCCCCGGGGGGTGACGCTGGAGGATAAGCCCATGGACGACTAGTGATGGATTGCTGGGCAAACGCCGCTTGAATCTGCCGGGCTCCCCCTTCCTGTTTCCCTATTTCACTTCCCTTTGGTCTCCCTTGATCCCCCTTGATCCCCACACCTGTGACTCTCGCATCCCGACTCTTGACCTATGGCGTGTCTCTCCTGTCGATTGTCGGGCCATATTCATGAAAACATGATACATGGCGTATCGTAGCTCATTAATCTTATTCGTCAGTTCTTCTGCAGGCGTGTATCGAGATCGACGCTGTCTTGGGGCGGAGAATGTTAGTGCCGGCTTCGCTGCCTGAAGGAAGAGGAATTCTAGTGGGATAGAGTTGAATGAAGTGTATGTATGAATGCTGAGCAAGTCTGTGATTCTCCCAGCTTATGAAGGTAGGTTGGTAGGTAGCCAGCAAAGCCGCAAAGTGCGGACAGCCCAAAGACCCGCAATGCGTCGATCACGTGAACCCTCAGCGTAGGTACGGGAAAAGACTGCGAAGTCGCATTTTTATCGCGACTCATCAAAACTCGACAACGTCCACCATCTTCTGCAGACTGATTGATTGAACAATCCCTTGAACGACATCAGCAGCCATGAAAGTACTCACCCTCAACTTCCTCACCTGCGCAGTAAAAGCGTGCAAAACCTCATCGGCATCGTACCCTCTCCACCCCCGAGACGCCGAACTGGTACAAGACGACATCGATATGAATCCCGACATGCTCGTCAACCTGCTTCCCCGGCTGGATTGGGCTGCGTTGCGGGAGACGGCTTCGGAGGTGCGTTGTGACTTGCTCCCCCTTTTGTAGATTGGCGGCGGCGGACGCTGCACTTTCAAACTGCGGACGCTCTCTTGTCGAGTTTGGAGCCCTTGAGATTCGTCGTAGAGCGCATAGCTAATGCGCCGCAGCTTGGATTCCCCGAGTTGCCGGAGCAGCCACCTGCGAAGGAGACGTTACAAGCAGACGAGGTCATGCAGCGGGACCTACACCACCTGTTGTTCGAGACGCAGATATCCGAGGGAAAGCTGGTGTGCGGCAACTGTGGCCACGAGTATGCCGTCAAGGAGGGCATTGCAAATTTTCTCCTCCCGAGTCACCTGGTATAGGGCTCCTGCTCTACTGATCTAAGTGGATTTTCGAATCATAATTGCCGGAGGTGGGCCTCGCTCTACGGATCGTCGACATCTCGATGCCTGAGAACAAGCAAACTTCGCATAATGGGACATGCCGGCATTGAAAGCTATCTCGACCTCTGACTTTGCAGTGAAACCACCTATAACGAGCCAAACTCCAGTGTATTGATACACAGCCGAACAAGAACATCGACTTGTGAAAACCGGCCGTTCCAGACTACGAGGCGAATCACTGCTGCTTCTTTTGAGCAGCCGGGCCCATGTCCTTCTCAAAAGCACCATACGATACCTCCAAGCTCGACAACGCGCTGAGTCCAACACCGAGAATCGAAAAGAGTACCAGGGCTACAATAATCCCCGTGAAGATTCCTGCAGGAGGTTAGGTCGGTGGGTATGAGGGGCGAGGAAGAGGTAATACCCGGCGTGAAGAATTGGTATTTTTCAAAGAGCGGGAGGCGCTGCCACGCGGTGTTGTTATCGTCGCGACGAACCGGCTCCGGCTCGAAATCTCTCCTCAAATCCTGGTGTAGCGGATCGATGAATTCGGCTTCATACGCCGGCTCGCCCGGTCTAGGTAGGAAAAGAATGGTGTAGTCGTCGTTCTTGGTGGTGGCCTCGAGGCTGTCGGAAAGGATCATGTCTATTTTCACAGAGTAAGCACGCTGAAAACTCGATGGATTATGCGGGTAGATTCACCATGCTTGATCAAGTCGCTGGCCCTGTCTTTGCTGCTCAACGGCGGCAAATGAACCTCGTCGACGATGACGGCCTTGGCCATCTTGGCGCACTCCGATTCAATGTACTGAGAGAGCCCAGCGTATTCCGTATCCCCAACAACTTCAGCGACAGAAAACTCGCTCTTTATCTGCGGCTTCGCGGCCGCTCGGCAAAGACGGGGCATGGCGCACTCGCTGCCCTGACGAAAGTCGGAGGCATGGATTCCCGGCTGCGTGGCAACGAGATACCGATCCGTAGGGCATGTCGCCAACACCTCTCTGACGTATTTCAACGCCTCGTCGCTCGTCTGGTACTGGTTGCGGTTGGGGGCATCGTGAAACCTGGGCGAGGTCAGTTACGAGGATATGAGGAGGCGAGCTGGCCGTCGGGCCCAGAATGCCTACTTAGCCGTAGATAGGAGCAGAAGCGGGAACGAGTCCGACAGCGCCGCTGCCGAACGCGAGAGCGCTAGGATTCCGACCGCTGTGCGAAGACGCATCGTCGATGACTCGATGTTTGCGCTTCGCTACTGGTCGTCGATAGCTCACTGTCCTTGGCCAGAGGACATGCATCGACTGCAGTCGTCGTTGGCTTACGTAATACCCCTTTAGCGCGGCAACTCGCTTGGCGCATACCGAGGTCAGCGGCATAAAGGATTGAATCTTGGCAACGAGCAGTAATCTACGACGAAAACCGATCGAAAAGCCGAACGAGATTTCCTTCCGGGTAGGGAACCCGCAAGCCATGTTCGCGAAGCCGAGACAGAAGAAAAGCATACTACCGCCGCTTGGAAAGAAACGAAAACTAAAGTCGAACGTCGAGGAAGTTACGTTTGACGACGATGCGCGCCTCGAATTTCTCACGGGTTTCCACAAGCGGAAGCAGCTCAGGATCAAACGCGCTCAGGAGTCGGCTGCTAAGAGAGCACATCAGGAGAAACTTGAAATGCGGAAACAGGTAGGGCTTGCGCCGGTCTCGGTGGGGGTTATGCGCTCAATCGTCTCCTGCAGATACGGTCCGAGCGCCGGCGGGAGGTTGAGCAACACGTCGAGACAGTCAATCGGATGTTGAGAGAGAGTGGCGCGGTAACAGATCCTGTTGGAGATGGTTCAGATCAAGAGGACGAAGACGAATGGGACGGGTTTCCGGATAAACCCAACCTAGACATTGTCGATCATGAAGAAGAGTACATTGACGAGGATCGCTACACCACCGTCACCGTGGAGACAGTCACGATATCCAGAGATGGACTGGACAAGGCCCAGATTTCGCTGGATAATGGGGATGACGAGGAAGAAAAGGAGGAAGTTGGGACAGAGGAGGCGCACGGAGATGCTACAAACACAAAGACCAGGGGAAGTGGACTGCGGCCGAAGAAGCTGAAAAAGAAGAAATTCCGATATGAAAGCAAAGCTGAGAGACTGATAGGCGGCGGAGGAAAGAAAAGGCCGCAAAGACAACGTTAAGACAGCCACCAGCAGAGCGTTCAACTAAGGACAGGCAAGCTATATTGCTAGAAGTGACGTTGCGTACTTTCGGCTGGCCATGAACCGATCCTCGTCCTGAGCCGCACCCGGAGGAGCCTGCAACGGGAGCTCATTACTTCAGAGGACGTCCAGTCGAGATAGAATTGCCGCGGTAGGTAAAAAGACGGGTTGAGCATCAGATGTTGCCGATTTCGTGCTGCAGCTCGTCCAGCTCCTTCTTGAGGGCAGCGAACTCTGTCTCCTTGCCCTCGTACTTCTGCTCCCATTGGTCGCGCTCGCTCTCGAGCGCCTGTACCTTGCGCTCTAGTTGGCCGCACTTGAGGTCCGATTGACGAAGCCTATCGCGGACGTTATTAGTATCGTGGATCTCAGGGGAGAGGGGTCAAGTGAGACGGGGGGGGAGTAGAGTGTGTGGATCCTCGAGCAGTCACGTACATCTCCTTGCACTCCCGGATGGTCTTGTCGGCTTCCTCGGCTTCGTCCTCGAGCAGCTGCACGCGCCGCTGCAGCGTCTCATTCTGAGTGCCGTGTTGTTGACCCTCGTCTGCGGCCTTTTTCGTTTCCTTGATGGCAGCCTCGAGCTTCTCGTTCTCGGCCTCGAGCAGGGTGTTTTTGTGCTTGAGGGAAGTAATTTCCTGTTCCCTTGACAAATTCTCCTGATCAAGCATCTTGACCTTGCTCTGCAGTTCCTCGACCTTGTTGGCGGATTCATCGGCCTCAAGGCGGAGGGCGTTCATTTTCTGCGACAGTCAGTATCGTTCTCAGCAGGGCACAGAGACAGGATGCGGGCGAGGGGTTGAGGAGCTCGTGAGCTCAAGGGACGAACCTCCTTGATGCGATCCATGGTTGGCTGAGATTATCGGACGGATAGAAACACTTATCAGGCGTTCGCAGATGATGAAGTCGGTTGAAAGGACGGAAGGGCAGGGCTGTCACGGTTGATGGTAAACGGTCCGAGAAAAGGAGTTGGAGATGGGAGTCTGGACAGAGGAGGTGATTAAGCGTGTAGAGTACCTGCTTCGTACTGACCCGGTACAGCAATCGTGAACATTGGCGGGCCAGTACGCGGTAAACAGGGTAGACAGAACAAGAGCAATACCTCGACGTGCCCCTCCACGCGGATGCAGCGTGGGCAGCCCCTTGCTGTAGCCCAATGACCCTTGAACAGAAGGCCCCGCGCCCAGCCACAGCAGGGATCCAAGTGTGGCTGTTGCCCCGCCAACGTCCTCAGGCAGGTTCATTCGCCTCAAAGTCCACCAACGACGCGGCTTCTTGGCCTTTTCAGCCTTCTCGCGACAACAGGCTATCCTGCTTCTCGTTATCGACTTGCGGCGCATCTGCGCTTGAATTCACGCCAACCACTCGATATACTCTCGATTTTTACGCCTGCCAGCCATGCTAGCACCGCATCGTGACCAGGAGAATCTGGTGCAAGCGCACCAGGTCACGACTAAACAACAGCTCAAGGACGGAGGCGCTAGGTTTCCAAAGACTCCCCTCGTCAGCCGCAACGATGAAAATGCACACACGATACTCGCAGGCAAGACGGGAAAAGATGTACTCCCAGGCACCCGGCCCGGCACTATCGATAGATTCGCGGCAAAGGGCACTGCAAAGGCGACCACCATGGTCACCCCGATGGGTATGCTCCTCAGGCGCGTTTGAAACGGGGCGATGGTAGACTGACGATCTTCCGTGAAGGGGCGCGCACGGTCAGGGCGCCATTGGGGAACAAGACGACGAATGCAAAGGCCAGAACGGATCGAGGCAGCGGAGTGAAAGACATGGTCAATGAAATCGAACGTGCTCAAGCGAAGCATACCACCGTGCAGAGACCGAAACCCAAGACTCTCGAAGTCGCGCCGACGAAGCTCGCCATTCACTTCGACCAGGACCGCAACTCCGACGATGGGGAAGAGCCTGAATATGCGCCTCCACCCCCGAAGCCGCTGCCTTACCAATCCGACGTCCTCCCAGAGGGCGGCTTGACGTTTGAGAGTCTCAAGGACAAAAAGTTTCTCAAAGGCTTCTATGAGCACTTCCACAATCCGGTGGGTGATGCGGGCGTGTCGCGCGAGGAGAAAAGGCTCTGCGACGAGATGCAAGCGCTTCTGAAAGCTGCTACGGAGCGCAACGAGCAGGAAGCGGCCAGCTTGGATTGGAACATCGAAGACCTTGTTGAGACGGCACCTTCGTCCCGCCTTAAGTCAGCACCGGACCCTGGAACAGCACCTGGAACACACAAACTAGGCAAAAAATCCCAAGGGCACCTTGCGACAGTCTCCTCGAAGCAAGCCGCGTCGGCTCTAGCGGTCAACTCTGGTGGCAGGAAAGATGTCAGGGCCGGAGCGCCGTCCAAAAGCGCACCAAACAGGAAGCCCCTTTCAGGCCTGCTTGCGGGAAGTAAGACGGGCAAACAAGTTGCCTTGCGTCAAAATGCAGACTCGGCGGGAGAGACAGCTTCCAGGACGACGATCGGCTACAATAAAGGCCGAACAGCCTTATCTATGCTTCACCATCGGGGAGGCAACGTCATCGACCAGCCCGTCCGGCCGTTAAGTGTCCGTGACATGAATCAGGAACCCACCGCACCGGCGCCAAGCAAGGAGCCTGAACTCGGACAGCATTCCCGGCCTCAATTCTTGACCTTGTTTGACGAACTAGACGATGGGGATTTGCCGCCGGTCCGGTCTCCATTCCCGATCCTGGATGAAGAAGAGGAAGAGGAGTTTGAGCTGAAGCTGGCTTTCTAGAGCCGTCAGATGGTACTGCGGAGAGGTACAGGCGTTGGAGTTGACTGTTTGCCTGTTGTAGGGGTATTCTGTACATATGTAGGTATGCGTGCAAACACGGGCAGTGTGTTTCTTTCATTTTTCTGTCATTTCATCATTGATCATCAGCCTTGTGAATTGGTGGTTCACTGGTAAGGGAGGGGGCCGCGAGGCTACGAGGCTGCCACGTAAAAACAGTCATCCTGCAAGGCTGAAAAGCCCCTCCCGCTCGGGACCAGCGGAGAATCATATCTCCGCCCACAAAGCTTCGCCCAATTCTGCTGCTGCGTGGCCGCACGCGGTGGGCATTTCTTGGCTCGGCCGGATCATCCCTGGAGCAAAGGATCGCTGCCATTAAATTGCCTCGACATTTGCCTGCACCGACTTCGATTCTCGGTTGGCTCCTCAGCCTCCGGCCTCCAATCCCTGTCCTCCATCGCACGCTTTTCCGCTTCCTTTTCCCCTTCTCTTCTTCTCCCTCCCTCGTTCAAACTCACCCCGCGAACCAACCGGACGCTCACGTGTCTGGTCGCTCAAGCACTCTCTCCTCTTCTGCCGCGGAGCAGGCGCTGCGACGGTGAATGCGCCGGCCGCTATCCCACCCGCATCGCGGCCGCTCGGACCTTGAAGCCCTGCAAACGCCAGTGCACAACGGATCCGCCAGGTTGATATCATGGTCGCGATACGGTGCAGGCGATAAGAGGAGCGCTGCCGCGTCGACATCATGACTCGCCCCCAGACCGGCGTGAGTTTCGCTCAGTTCTTCCCTAACGCCCCCAGGATTAGAGCAGAGGCCCACGCCCAACATCAGTCCAAACGCAGCGTTCCAGCACCGGCCTCATCTAGTGAGGTTTCTCACGCAGCTGCTTCTGCTACCGCGCCGGATGACGACACCACGACGCGTCGTACTGCCCAGTCATCAGATGTCCCCCCTCACTCTCGCACCGACGAAAGCGATCCCCTCTCTGGGGAGGTTCCCAGCACCGTGGGCTCCGCCAGCTCACTCGCGAGCTCGTCGTCTGCCTTTGGCGCTTCGATGCGGACGACTGCGACGGCGCCTCCTTCACGATTCTCTACGAGTGCCACGCCGAGTGCGTCCAGGGAATCTCCCTCCATTTCCCCCGCCGCTGCCTCCAAGCCGGAAGTGTCGGCATCGTTTCCATCCGACGCGTCTCGGCAACCAAAGATGCTATCCAGAGATAACGGTGACACGACGTCACTTGAGCGCGTCCCCGCCCGCGAACCTTTACCATCTGTCAAGGGCTTCAAATGCACCTTTGACCCAAACCTCGATCGACTGCGCAATAAAAGCGTGAGCAAAACCGCCAAGCCGACATACAAAGAATTCGGATTGGTACGTAATACTACAAGTTGTTTCGGCTCGGATAGGAGGCTGGTAGAAGAAGGAAGAAAGAGATTGGGAGAGACGGAAAGAAGGAGGGGGGAGGGGGGGGCGGTCCTGTCCGATGCTACGACTGACGGCTAACATTTGGATCAGGACAATGACGCCCCCCCCCAAGACCCACGGCTGGCCAAGGCTGGAGATCGCCTGGGCTACATCAACACCGATTACTACCTTCCCAAGTCCCGTCTGCGACATGCTCTTGAGAATCTGAGGCCATATCCTTACGACGCCAAAACCTCCATCGGCCCTGGACCGCCGACACAGATCCTAGTCACGCGGTATAATCCGCTAGCCCCGTTCAACAAGGTGACTGCCATCTTCGCGACCTTCGGCGAGATCGCCGAGAGCAGCAACAAGATGCACCCTGAAACTGGGAGCTATCTGGGTTTTGCCACCATTCGGTATCGTGACTCGACGCGCTCAGGTCGACAACCGGTTCTTGCCGTCGATGCCGCGCGTCGTGCTGTAAGATCGCGAGGGATCAAAGTCGACGCCGATGTTGTCAGGGTGGAATACGATCCTGAAGGACGCAAGAGTCGACGGATGCTTGAAGAACATCTGAGGAAAGAAAAGGAGAAGATCAGCAAAGAAAGAGAAAGGCTCTCGCGGCCCGCACATACCACTTCCAAGCCCCCTCCGACTGGCCCCAAGGCTGCGTCTGCCACCGCCGCAGGGGCTTCTGGCTTCGTGCGACCCCCGCCGACAGCTCCCAGGGGCCCGGCGGCTCAGCGACAGCAGCAACCGCTTGGGGCGCATAACATGCCTCCATCTGCGCCGTCGCGTCCGCATGGTATCGAACCGCAAAGCATCGCACCGCAGCTCGCCGAGACTCCTCACATCTTCGTCAGCTCGGACAAAGTCCCCGTCCTGCCGAGCATCGTTCCTCACATGAAAAAACGACTCAAGAACTACGTCGTCGATGACATCCGTGTGGATAAATCCGGCTTTTACATTCTGTTTCGACGAACCCCGAATGGAATGGCGGAAGCAGAGCGGTGCTTTCGATCGGTCAACCGAACTGAGTTCTTCACGTACGAAATGGTGATGCAGCTGTTTTTGCCAAGGCCTGGTCGCACGCAGAACTCGGCTCGTCAAGCCAATTCGAGCCCCAACAAGTCTCGCAAGGCGACTCACGGGCATCGTGATGAGGAAATGATGCGACGACGTCTTGAAGAGGAGGCAGATGTGGAAGAGGAAAAGAAGCAACGAGCAAAGAACTTTGATCCCGTTGAAGAAGCCGTGCAAGTAGTTCGCCGGGAAATGACAGAACATCTGATTCGACATATCCGAACTCAAGTCGCAGCGCCATGCCTCGAAGATTTTCTCGACCCTGCCAAGCATGTTGCGAAGAGACGAAAGCTCAACCTGGACCAACCCGAGGACGATGAGGAGGCAGTCTTTGACGATGCCGGTTCGAGATTAGGCACCCCGATGTCGAGGACCGACCCTGTCGTCAGCCGTTTCGAGCCCAAGTCTCTGCCTCGGATTCGCAAGTCGAAGATCAAGGGTCAGGCGCACAAGAATGCATTTGTGGACCCCTTCTCGCGCCAAAGGCGATCCACAGCCCGGACCGCGTTCCGGTCACTGCATCATCGTCTGAAGAACCTGGACAGCGATTATGAATCAGATGAGGAGACTGACGCAGGAGCTTTGGTGGTTCGTGACACTGACGAGCCCGATTCACAGCCCCGAAGCCGTCTCAGCACGGAAGATGAAGCATTCAAAGACGAATTGGGGTCCTGGGGTCGTCAGGAGGATGACTCGATGACGGAAGCCAGCCTCATCGTCACCGACGGACACGTATCGAAGAAGCGCAAGTTGGAATCGGTTGAGGCTGCCTTGAAGCGTCAAAAGAAGTCGGACGAGGAGCTCTTTGGCGTCAAGATCAGCCACATGGGCGGCGACGGGGAGGGTCGAAGCGCGCCAGACGACGTTGGTGCCGATGTCGTCGAAAGCAGTCTGTCGCGATCAGAGACGCCCGTCTCCCTCGCGGCAAAGGGTTCGAAGAAGAAGGCGGCCAAGCCAAAGAAGAAGACCAAAAAGCAGATATTCGAGGAAAGGGAGGCACTGAAGCGCAAGCAGGCACTGGACGCTCAACCTGAACTGGATGAAAGCAAGGTAGAGAAGACAGAGCAACCCGAAGCCGAGCCGGCGATGGAGAAGCACGACGAGCGACTCTTCGCGACGGAGCCCGTGGCGGCGGGCCCGACACTGCCAGACGGATTCAAGCCCGACATCTCGTCTCTCCTCAGAGTCTCCGTCCAAGAGCAAGACAAGCCCGACGTTTCGAAACTGAAGCGGCGCTTCTCCGTCGGAGAGGTCGGCAACGCCGAGCTGTGGATCTGGAAGCTGAACCAGATCAGGAAGCTCAACAGCTCAGATGGCACGGCGGGACAGCACGTGCCTATAGACGGCTACTACGTGCCCAATGCGACTGGCAGCGCGCGAAGCGAGGGTGTCAAGAAGATACTCAACTCGGAGAAGTCGAAATACCTACCGCACCACATCAAGGTACAGAAGGCTCGGGCGGAACGAGAGGCCCGGATCAAGAAGAACGGCAAGGACACTGGCGCGGCGGCATCGGAAGCGGCCAAGCTGGCGGCCGAGAGGCTCATCGCAAAGGGCAACTCTCGGGCCAACCGGGCCAGTAACCGGCGGTACGTGGCGGACCTCAACGACCAGAAGAAGACGCTCGGCCAGGACTCGGATGTCTTGAAGTTCAACCAGCTTAAGAAGCGGAAGAAGCCGGTCAAGTTTGCGCGTTCGGCCATCCACAACTGGGGCCTGTACGCCATGGAGAACATCGGCAAGGACGACATGATTATCGAGTACGTTGGCGAGGAGGTGCGGCAGCAGATTGCCGAGATCCGCGAGAATCGTTACCTCAAGAGCGGCATCGGAAGCAGCTACCTGTTCCGTATCGACGACGACACCGTCATCGACGCGACCAAGAAGGGGGGCATCGCGAGGTTCATCAACCACAGCTGCATGCCCAACTGCACGGCAAAGATCATCAAGGTCGAGGGCGGCAAGCGAATCGTCATTTATGCCCTCCGCGACATTGCCCTTAGTTCGTAACCCCCCCTGTTCCGTGTCCCTCTGCTGCTTTCAGCTGTGACTGATGTGATTTACTGACGGCAAACAGACGAAGAGCTGACGTACGACTACAAATTCGAGCGCGAGATTGGCAGTCTGGACCGCATCCCGTGCCTCTGTGGCACTGCAGCATGCAAGGGCTTCCTCAACTAGCACCGCTACCTCGACCGTGCCATCTGCTCCCTCGTGGTAGAGGCGCATCCGATGCCCCTGTCCCGTTCTTGTTGCCCCTCTCCTCTCCTTTTCCATCCTCCCTAATGCTGGCCGGCGGTTTCGTTTTCGACAAGGGAACGTTGAGAGGAAAGAGAGAGAGAGAGAGAGAGAGAGAGGTCATTCGCAAAGACGTCTCTCTATCCCTTTCCATTCCCCCCTTAGGAGAGAAACTCGCCATGCGCAATGTCGGCCTAATCGGAGTCAGTGTGTCAATAGAAATGGTCTTCTTCACCGTTCATCCTCCTCTTTCCCTTCCCGATTTCTGGCCTTGGATCAGGGAAGACGGTTACGGCGGCGTTACTTAAAACAGGCACCCGGAGCAACCGGACCTTTGAAGGACGCCGCGGAAGGCCCCGTCTCTACCTCTTGGCACGTCGCACTAGGCCAGGCGGAGAGTGGGATTGCTTTGCTTCGGTAGCTTATACCTATTCTAGTGCCTGTTTTTTCTCTTCTTCTTCTTCTTCTTCTTCTTCTTCTTCCTTTACTTCTTCCTTTACTTCTTCACTTTTCTACGTTTCTGCGGTCAGAGGATGGGGGAAAAGGGGTTTGGACGAGGGGAAAAGGACGGGGATCGTTGAAAAGCCTTGCAGGGGCCGGCGGCGCTGGCACTATACAAGAGGCTGGCTTGGGCTCTTTTACCCTTCGTGTTCCGTCTTCAACGGCTCTGGCCATCCAGCGTGAATAGGCGTCTAATTGCCGAGAGGCATGCTTAAGCGAATAGGTGCCCGGGAGCTTGGGATGTGAACAGAGGGCATGTATCGTGAAAAAGGCCGCATAGACATGGGAGACGTGCCATTGACGATGGACGGGTCGTCTCCAAGAGCGAATTACCCCTTTAGTAACGACTTGCCTCGTTCTCCCCAAGTGAGATGTAAAATAACAAGCATTTGATTTCATGAGCAGCAAGTCTAAATCTCGAATCTCTAAGAACATGGTCGTTGTCGATGAAACGTTCGCACTCGACCAGCAAAAAAGGGGAGGTGTGGAAAGGGGGTGTGAAATGGAGGAGTCAAAAAAAGCAGCAACAATGAACAAAGATAACGGGTATCGACAGCGTCTCCAAGATGACGACAAGACGAAAGTAGAGCCACCCGAATAGTCAAGCAATCCAACGTGGCGGCTGCCGTCGCCCATGGCCGCCGAGAGGGCGCCGGTGGGCCCCGCGGCTCCGCGACGCGTCCCCGACGATGCCGTCAGGCTCCGTCTCCTGACCTGCCTGGCCCCCATCCCGCTTCTACCCCCGGGAGTCGTCGCCGTCGTCGTCTCAGTCGCGCTGGGGCCTGGGCGGCCGAGAGTGGCTAACACCGGGAGGGGCGCGCGGGCCGAGCATCCAGTCCTGCATGGCCAGCCATTCGCTCCAGTTGGACTCTGCGCTGACAATCTCCTCCTCGCCGACGTCGAGTAGCGGGCGGAGGAAGGGAACGCTCTGGCCGTCCTCCATGTCATAGTTGGCCTTGACTCTTAGCCAAGTGTCGCTCTTGGCGGCGAAGAGATAGTTGCGGCGCTCAGCCTCGTGAATGGGCTGGATGCCGTCGGGCCAGCTGTCGCCAAAGAAAGCTTGCAGTACCGTCGGACTGTCGAAGCCGGTGGCGACGAGGCGACGGACATAAGGGACGAGGGCCACATGCGCGCCGGCTTCGGAGGCCGGCCGCTGGACGGGAAGCTTGATGTTAACGAAGGCGGCAACGGCTTGAACAGGGTTCGAGTGCTGGGCGTTGGAGACGAAGAAGTTCAAGCAGGTTTGATAGCTGGGATACCACTCGAAGATGTCGAACTGAGACTCCTGAAGAGGCTGTGCTGTTGCGTCAGCGGCAGACGAAACCTGGATAAGGAAGAGCAGGCATACGTGTTGAAAGGGTCTCGACATATCGAGAGCCGGTAACAAGACGGAAGACGGAGCCAAGGTTCAAGAGAGTCGGGCGGATTGTCGTCGAGCCTGAGGGTCGAGTTTGGGGGGAGGACTCGCCCTTCATGCTCTTTTCTCAGGGTGACGGGGCGCTGAGAGGAGAAACGGACGAGTTGCGACGGTGACGTCGAGGTGAGGAAGAAGAGACAGAAGAGGAAGAAGAAGAAGAAGTAGAAGAAGTAGAAGAAGAAGGCAAGAGAGAAGAGAAATAGGTAGGTAGCCAGAAGTAAGGAGCTGCCAAGACCCGTACGTGTTAGCAGAATGTGACAATCGCCGTGAGGGTGCATTAGGAGCAGGACAACGTCTCGTTGCGGCCTATCTTGTTGCAGAGTCGAGATGTTAAAAGGTTGGAATCCTGGGGGCCACCTACAGTCGAGCCACCTGGACCAGTCACGGGCCCCAAGAGAGCGCTTTAGTGTGCGTCCGAGTCAAAGAAGGACATGGAAGACGTGGAACAAGATGCTGTATGTATGCGGGTTAAGACGCAGGTCCAAGAAATAGAGAAACAGAGAAGCTCAGAGAAAAGGAAGCAGAGAGGCGGAAAGGGATAGATGATTATAATGCAGAATCTAAGCGGTAGAGGAAAAGAAAAAAAAAGGGGGTGAAGGGGGGGTGTGTGAAGGGGGTGTCTTCTGCTGAGAACGTGCTGTCCAGCATCATCAGCCTTGCTTCCGTGTCTCTGATGTTCTGGTCGCCTCGAACAGAGTGTGGAAGAGGAGTAGGAGTCAGGGCAGGGGTGCGGACTGCCCGGAGACGGGGTCCGGGGAGGGGGCGTGTTAGTACGTCTGGAGGGTTAGGCGAGGGCTGTCCAGCTGTCGGCTCGGCTCCTGCGACGGGGGGTGGGAGAGAAAGAGAGGTTGGGGATGAGAGGAGGAGAGGAGCTGGGGGAAGCCTTGAGAGGAAGAGAGAAGAAATCTTCGGACCGAAGGCAGCTGAGATGAGGTAAGTGGGAGGGATACCTAGGTGTAACTGGTCGTTAGTAGTGGCAGACGGAGAGATGGAGTGAGATGAGTAGGTAAGTAGACGAAAAATCCGTCCATAAGACGAGGACTCACACCGAGGGCACACCTCCTCCCCATCCTCACAGCCGACAGCAGCACAGGGCGTGTCTGTAGCTTCAGCCTCCATGTCTCGTCCATCGGCGAATCCACGAGCTGCCCTCCCAACAGATCACAGGTCCCCTCCCAAGCCCACGGGCGTACAGACCGACCTGCCCTTCTGCCTGTATGACGGGTCTGCATGTAGGTACGCCATGCCGGCAAACAGACTCAACTGGCCAAAGCAGAGACGGACGGGCCACCAGCCACACACTACCTGCTAGCAGGCACGCTAGAGCAGCCCGGCAAACGGGACGAATCGTCCTCTCCTGTTTGGGCGTGCCCTTGATGCCATATTGCGACTCACGTGTGGCGTTGAGCCGTCATGGCGGTTGTCAGACGAACAAGCGAAACAGGGGAGCTAGCCAGAGACAAAGGGGAAAAAGGAACGAAAGAGAGCGAGAGCGAGGTCGGGCCGGGTCACGGCGACGTTTTGACTTTCCGTCCCGACGAGAAATCAGAGTTGATACAGGGACCCCCTCCGATGTCTCTCGGAATTATTGCCGCCAAGGAGAGGATCCCTTTGTCCGTCGCTCTGCCTTTTCCTGCCTACCTTCGATATTCGTACCTAGGCAGATATCCGTCTGATCTGGCTGGATATCGGCCCATCTTGGGATCTCTGAATCTAGCCTCTAGGCACAGACCTACGTAGGTAGGTAGCAGTCGGGGACCAGAGCCAGGGACTTGGGATGGATGCAACTAGCAGGATTCGTCGCTACCTGCACCGTCACCTTGCAGCAGAGCTCGTCACCGGCCCTCGACAAATTCACCTCCCTGTCACTTTCAGCTGGGCTGTGCCGCTGTCGTAGCCACCCCCATCTCCATGCGGTAATAGCCGTCCCGCCTAGTCGCTTGGTGCCCTGCCTACCGCCTCTTCGACCTGCCGAATCTCCGTTTGGCGTTCGATCGGGCCTGTCAAGTGTCTCTCCGGCCTGGATTCCTAGTCGCTCGCGATCAACTAGTCATGGTGGCTTGGCCGTCGCCAGCAAGCAAACCGCTGTCGTGCGACCTCGTGCGTCATCTCTATTCGTACTTGTAGAAGTTTAGTGATCTGATGCCTACTTCGTACATGTTTGTACGAATACCTATCCGTACCTATCCGGACTTTGGGGGTGGCGGCTCATGCATGTATGTGACCCTAAGGGTATAGATCTGCGCTCCGTGTGGCTGAGATTGGAAGCGTCCAAAGTACGAATAGGTTACCCCGAGATCGGCGGGTGCAGCCGCCGCCAACGGCCGGTGTGGCGGCGCAACAACACCAGTCGCATGTTGACCGTCACAGAAGGTATGTAGTTGACGCGTCCTATCCACGCGTCTGCTGCCCACCGTCTCGAAGCAATCGCGAATCAGCAAACGCGGCAGCCATCCTTGGGGAGGAAACAATGTCGTGATGCCCTGACATTGGAGCATCTCTTCCCATCTAGATGACGAGTCATGACCATGCCTTGACGATGTGGTCGGGATGAACTGGCGGACGAGGAGACTATGAATATCCCGTCCCTGTCCCATCGGCTCCCGGGAGCAAGACGGTCGGTTCAGTGACAGCCCGAGGAAAACATGGCTGTAAAGGATCAAAAAGCCTTGACGCTCCCACACCTGTCCGGCGTCGACCCCGACGGCACTCCGTCCAGTCGCGACACCTGCGGCTGGATCTCAGGGAGACCAGGTAACGTCGCTCCAGCTAGCCTCTCTCAGAAAGACGAGCAGAGGACCTCGGGAGGCTAATCCCTGACCAGAAAGCGCACTTACCTGCCATCCGGGCCAGAGGTGCGCCGTCGACTCGGCCCGCAGTCTCGTCGGCTGCTGTTGGACGCCCTCGGACGGGGCCTGTCGTCTCTCGACCAGATGTCTGGAGGACGAGCCTCGGTCTGATGGGCGAGACGGCGGGGATGTCGCCCGAACGCTGGATTTGGTCTGGTCAGTGCTTACCGCAGATGAGGGAGGCATCCGTACGAAAGGGGTGAAGCGAGGTCAAGCTAGTCGAATTGACAGGTCAGAAAATCCCCGAATTAAGGCGGAAAAACTAATCAAAAAAATAAAATAAACGGGAAGCAGTCGAGGAGAAGCGGCCCCGTACTGCAAGACTGACGTGTTCGCCGCCGACTCGATCCTCGACGGCTTCTCGCTTCTCATCTGTGGCGCCGATAGGAGGACTGAGACGGCTTTCCGCTTCACCGTCGACTCCTCGACCGCGTCCTCGCCATCCAGTACAAACCAGACGGCGACTTCATCGTCCTCTTTGACCGCTTCGACCCCGACCTCAGTCGGCCCCTCACCCCTATCGACTGCCTCTCTTGGTTCTGCTCCTGTCACGCCGGCCCCTTGGACAGCTCAATATACTCCCCTCCCTTCTTCTTCCGCCTCTGCTGCTTCGCCCTGGGCCGTCACGGGAGCCATCTTGGGTAGCGTCGGTGAGTCCCGGTGAATGGAAGGGTGGCAATTTCCGTCTTGCTCTTTTTTGCACTGACCTAGTAGTCTAGGGGGTCTGGCTGCCGTCGCCGGTGCCGCTTGGCTGTTGTGGAAGCTAGTCATCAGACCGAAAATTTCGTTGCGTGGAAAGTCCGAAAAAGAGCGCCGAGCTACGGCACGCCCTGCTCAACGAGCTGGCGCTTCTGGCGAGGCAGCCACTCAGACGGAATATCAGTCTTGAGAGCTTCGTCTGGCATGTTTCAGGCGGCGGTGAGGCGCTGGATGAGGCCGTCTTCCGAGTTTTGTCATAAGCGGAGTAAGGGGTACTCGAGGATTCTGTCCTGTCGGGGCTTGATTCGCTTGCATGGCGCTTGCATAGAGACTGTTAGCGATGCTTTATTCGAGAAATCACAAGTTTGGATGCCATCTGGTACATGTATTGATATCGCGGTATTGCTCCTCGTAATGTCGTTCAACCAGGCAAGCCCGCCGTTGCAGAGATTGGAACAGACCCTCTGCTAATGCATGAGTCAAACCCAAGGTTTTGGATAGATCATCGTGAACTTTCAGACTGGGCCGGGTCGTGGGCTCTGTCGGAGTAGACGAACTCGGTGAATATCAGCAGCAAACCAAGCAGATAGGTCTCACAAAATCAGACCTGGCGCAGGCTCCGTCAAACAGTCTCGTTTCTGGTAGTCGGGAACTGCGGTCTCAAGCAGAAAATCAAAGTCCTCAATAAACTGCTTTTTCGAGCTCACCAGATGCTCGATATCGAGGGAGTTCGAGAGAAAACGCTGTGTTCGAACGAGGGGAGCGAGACTTCAGAAAGCGGCAGACGAGGCGCGATGACCACAGCAACTGCACGGTTATGCCTACGACCGAGCGTGTGAGTGAAATACACAAGTCCGAGAGCGAGACGAGTATCATCAGCTGTAGTTTCACAGCCGAAAGACTCAGTGCCGAAACTCGCCCAGGGCTGCTCCAACGAACAGTTTCAAAAGTCCAGGAACGAACAAAACACCCGGTCTCGGGGGTCAGCGTGGGTCTCAACAGCTCGTCGTTCATGTCGTCGATGAAGGGCAGGGGTTCGACCTCGGGCATGTACATCTTCTCGTTCATAGGTCCGTTGAGCCCCGTTTGGCTGTAATGCCCAGCCACCCAACACGAAATTCATACCCTGGAAAACTTCCTTTTCTGTCCATGGTCGCGACCCTACGTCTCATGGGCTCAGGGGCCACCTCCTCTATGGGAATGACGACCTCAAGGTCCTTCATGTTTGCCCTCCTCGACCTCTGCCTGTATCTCTCCTTCTTCGTTCACAACTCTCGAAAACGCATCAGATGTCTTACAGGAGATCTAGCTGTCGTGGCACATCCCGTCGATGTTCATATGCCGGACCACGTCTGGAAGACCCTGTAGTGGCTCACGAGACTCTCTTCTGAAGCTCCCTATCTTTCTTTGCAGATACCTAAAGATCTTCTCCAAAAGATGGGCATGGACTTGCCCTCCCGAATCCAGCAGGTCAGGGGCAAAGACGACATCGGACCGGACAACCCGTCTCAGAGGGATACATCGTCAGACTCACCAGAACAGAATCTCTACAGCACTTCCGTTGGCCAGAGATTGCGGCGGATGAGTCAGGACCCGCTGCTCGGCGGCACAACTCTGATGAGGATGCCTAGGATGAAAGCAAAACCGCACTGTCTGCTTCCCGCCTTCCTGGTGGGAGCGCACAGTGCTAGCTCTTCAGGGGCCACACCACAGCCAGACGACCCTCACATCCATGAACCTCCAACAGAGGGTGTGAAGATACCAGAATCTATAAAAAGCAACGAGTAATCCCGTCGTTAAGGCGCCACCTGCACCCCATGAAAAAAAGAGGAGTTGCGTTTACATGGTTGCTTGGTGGTGCGGACCCCTGATTCACAGCCCATCAACACACCTTTTCATAACCGCCCAGGCCAACAAGTGCAATAAACCCACAAGATTGGCAGTGGCTTTCATAGCCAAGAGACTCAAAGCAAGGATCATCAGATTTGAGTATTAATACCCCAACTCAGTTCCTCCCATTCCCTTGTCCCCTTCCTCTTCTCCTCTTCACCCTCATCCACCTCACACAACTCTCCCACTACCCTCAACCGACACCATGTGTCAAGACGAAAGCTGATTTTCCCCTGTCGTCTTCTTGAGTCATCTGCCACGTGTTCTCCTCTCGGATGAAAATAGAGGAAGAAGGATCCTTCACGCTCTCTCGCTCCGTCATCAGACTTGACGTCTTCAGCAGCAAACGAAAGTATGTCTTGGCTTGACAAACTTCCACCACGCCTGGGGCTTGATGATAACAATCTCTTATTTCTAGACTTACTTACCTCACCACGACTTGGCCTTTGTATCCTTCGTTCGACGTCGCTCACTCTGCTTGCCTGCCCCACTTCCCTCAAGAGGAAGAAAAGCATCTCGACTCTACATACTCCCTCGAGCCAGCCAAGCTGCTCAGTCATGGCTTCGTACGGAAGTCAAGCCTCCAGCAGCGGCGACAGCGGTGCCTCGAGGAGCGATGCCCCTCGTGTGGGCCAGAACTGCACTGTTCCTGGCTCCAGCAAGGGTCAGCATCCCAGCACGATGCAAACCCTTCCAGAGCTGACATTCTTGCGAAATAGACGATAATCCATCAAAGATGTTGACCAAACTCGCCGCGGCTGCTTTCAAAGCTAGCGACGCTGGCGACAGCTCGAGCCCTGAGCCTGAATCCTCAGAGGATGAGTCGGGCTCCGAGTGCCTCAAGAAACGTCATGGCCGAGTCGCAAAGCACGCGTGCCTCAAATACGGCGGGAAAATGGCCTGCCTCAAGACGGCAGCCGAGCAGGACCAGGAGTCGTCCGACAGCCAGCCCGAAGAAGCTGCTGAGCCAGCGAGCGGCCAGGTCAAGCGCAAGCGATTCAAGAAGTCGAAGCAAGCCAGAGCTGCAGCCCGCAAGGCCGCCATGGCCGTCGACTCCAGCTCATCCGCCACCAGCGGCTCCGACATGGAAAACAACAATGAGCTCGAGCTCTCCGACAAGAACGATGACGCCTCCACTGAGCCTAGTACGCCTGGAGCCGCATCTGTCAACGGAGACTCGCCCGATGAGAAGGAGCTCAACCATCTTGACGGCCTGTCCGAAGCAGCCAGCTCTGCCTACAGCGACTCCTGGTCCATTTCGGAGGATCGACTTCTCCAGGGCATGAAGCAGTCTGGCGAGACCCTGACCTGGAGGGACATCGGCAACGCCCTCGGGAAGACCAAGAAAGAAGTCAAGGCCCGCTGGAAGCTCCTGCAGCGTCGCAAGGACAAGAACGACATGGGAGCCACATCATCCGAGCCAGACGAAGGAAGCCAGGACCAGGCAGACAACGGCGCGGCTGATGACGAAGCCGACGACGATGACGAAGATCCATACCAGATGGAGGAGGGATACAAGTCCTCCTCTGAGTCGGCACCTTTCATCCTCCCCGGCGAGGAAGACGACTCAGACGACGAGTACGACACCCACATCCACTACGGATGGCCCGAGCAGGCCCGACAGGACAGCCGTTACCTCCACAACCACATCCGTCGCGATCTCTACCCATCCGAGATCAACCCCGAGCCTGATGAGTTCTTCGGCGAGCACGACTGCGATGTTCTCGCCTCGGTCCACAGCCGCCACGAGCAAGCCAAATGGCTCGAGATGCAGGCCAACTTCGTCAACGCCACCGGTCGCATGATCCCCCTCTGGGTCTTCCGCGACAAGTGCGAGGCCGCCAAGCGACGCGAAGAGGCCGAGGCCAGCGGCTCGCGCAACAACGACGTCGAGGACTGGGTCGACGGTGTCGAGGACGAGGACCTTGACGACCCCCAGCACTGAGGCCCTGCCGCGGCAACCCAGACGTGTGTTTTTTTTTTACTTTCTCAC
Organism: Ophiocordyceps camponoti-rufipedis; assembly: GCA_002591395.1. Taxonomy (NCBI): domain Eukaryota; kingdom Fungi; phylum Ascomycota; class Sordariomycetes; order Hypocreales; family Ophiocordycipitaceae; genus Ophiocordyceps; species Ophiocordyceps camponoti-rufipedis. Next base: position 31,798 of record NJES01000001.1, on the reverse strand, counting down.
CTCTGCCTTTCAGCGGGCCAGTGGCGTTTTCATAGATCATGGGAACATTTTTCTTTTCTCCTTACCTTTTGTACCTCCCAGGCCTTTATTGCCCTGAGGTCGTCGTCTTTTTTTTTCCTTTCTCTATTTTGGCCACATTTCCTTGCCTCCCATAGACGCATCACCGAGCTTTTGGGAACATCTGGCTTGTGATCTCCATGACCACGCCAAACCGATCAGCCAACCGCAAGGAATGAGCACTCGCGGTCGCCGGACGGTCCTCAACGACAAGTCCATCTCTGCGACTCACATCTCGGGACTGCTTTGACTGTCGGCCAGCGTTGGGCCCCATGATCCAGCCTCTTGTCGGGATTGTTTGGGGAGAGGAGGACAGGCAGCGGAGGAACTTGGATCTTCGCCTTGGGAGACTCCAGAGACGGGACAACTGGGTTGGGAAGATGGATGGCGGCGATGGAGGAAGAGTCGCACGGGGAGACAGCTCACGATGTTGAGCCGCTATTTTACTTCTTGACATACACGTTGCCGGGCAATGTAGAGCCCTCTTAATGCAGATTTTACCCACCGACTCATCAGCAGCCTGTAGCCTCCGCCTAGGTATGCTTCGTGGCCTCAGCTATATGTAGCCTTGGCCTGTAGCCTGTAGGCCATGTCTTCAGAAGTAAGAGTCTACTCCCAAAGCCAGGTACGCGAGAAGAAGCTTTGATAGAAAAGTAGATCGATGACTAGGGTATCAAAGGGAGAATCCCTGCCTAGAGTTCGGTGAGTCCCCCGCCGACGCTTCGCACCGGAATATGAATAACGCCTTCGGCTCCGACCCGGCTGACGCCATGCCACGGTATAGAATACTACAGACTGATGATGGAGGGCGTGTAAGAAGGGAATAATAGTCCAAGACAGCACTGGCTAATACCACACGAGAAACAAGAGTCGCCTCGGCTGAGCAAAGAAATATACAAGGTAGTGGGATACGTCGTCCGTCGCGCCAGATCAGGATGGAGGGCCACAAACGGCGTGCGAGGCTGAGCCCAACGCGTCATATCGCGTTTTCCATGCCGGGAGGCGAAATCGTCGACGGGTCGAGCGGTGGCCTGGGCACGGATGCCCTTCCACCACCACTGGACGAGCCCAGCCCGCGGGCCGTCATCTTATCCAAGACGGTGACAAGCTCACAGGCATCGCGGAACATGTCATCATCCATGCCCTCGGTCGCATCGTACACCTCGGCAATCGTATCTCTTGCCAGCTTTCGACTGGCGTCAGCGTCGTGGATGCAGTCGTACAGAAAGGCGGCGTATTCGGTCTTGACGGACAGCCGCAGAGAGTGAGAGCCCCAGAGCAGCTCGTCGGCCAGATCAACGGCTTCCTTGAAGTATCGGTGGGCGGTGGGCAGGTAGTCCTTGGAGGGGAGGAGGAAAGACGGCGGAAGCAAGGCAACATGCGGTTCGAAACCCGGTGGCGGTCCGACGGGACCCCCTTCCAGCAGATGGATGGGCAGGGCGTCCTTGTCTGCGTTGCGCACCATCTCAGAAGCGACAGCCATAAGCTCGGGGGTCCAGCTCGTCATGTCGGAAACAGGGGGTTGGTTGTGGAACAAGACGAATATGTGGTGGAAGCTGGCGCGTAGTTTATAGGCGAGGACCTTGAGTTCGACGTAGTTGCCGACCATCGGTATGACATATTGCTGGAGCATAACGAGGCCCTCTCGAGAGAGCCAGATGATGTGCAATACCCGCTTCAGGAAGAATTGAGGCGCGGCAGGATCCGGCCGGCGTTGTTTCTTGGCCGCGATCAGCTGCTCGGCGAGGTTGAGCGAGAGCCCGAGGATCTTGAAGAGGATCGAGGACAGGAGCGGATTGTCGGTTTCGACCGCTCGCGCAAGCCTGCCGAGGAACTTCTGATCGACCTCTGACGAGGCCATGCCATATGGACCCGGCCAGGTGAACCCTTCCGACTCAAATGTTTCGCAAGACGTGCTACCGTTCGCCTGAGACAAGGTTAGGAACGGAGATGGAAAGCCATGCAGGGGTTGAGGCAAGTAGAAGAAGGGACAGCCTCGCATGCGACGAGACACAAAAGCCAAGGGGAAGAGGGGATCAGGTGTGGAGGGTATGCACGTAGAACGGCAGCCAGTTGGCGAGCATTGATTGGGCTATGGCGAGCAGGCGTCGCGGTAAGGCTGGGGATATATATGTAGGCTTGGGAACTGAGGGCTCGACCAGGATGAGGCTTGTCCACCGCTTCCCATGGAGAGAGGAGACGAGGGAAAGGGGAAAAGGGAAGACGGACAAGGGTGGCCGACACGTCGTTGCAGATGGACGGGGACGGGCTCGAAGACATTGCCGCCGTCACCGTAAACGGACAACAATTGAGAGACAGATGACGGCGGGATCGTGAGCGTCCGACCGGTGGCAGGCGAGGTCGACATGGCAATGGTGATGTCTGTCGGCCTCGGGAAATCCATCAGCCTCCTGCGGACCCCCCTTGCCCCTGCATCTTTTTACCCCAGAGGCGGTGAGCGAGGTCCGGCTGGGGTCTGCTGCACGACTGGTGTGTTCATGGGGGGATGAGAGGCGGGAGGGGGATCAATGTGTGTGGGTGGTGGCCAGGGTCAGGACCAGGGGCGGGCCGAAGCTAGGTAGGTAGGTTGTGAATTCGGAGGCGTGGATGGAAGCCACTCTCGACCATCTCAACACCATCGTCAAAGTCATCATCTTCGTCTCGTCTCGTCTCGTCTCGTGGAGACCACACATGAAGGTCTTCGCGACGCGTCACGCGTCCGGACCATGATGGCTCGATACCGCGTCGCGCCGCCACTGCACTGCAGTCTGTAGCGTCGCGTCTAGCTGGGTAGCTGGACAGGCAATGGGTGGTAAAAACAAGGAAACTCCCTTACCGCACAAATTTCCGTCGACTGTGACACGAGCTGACGCAGACCAGAGATCGAGGTCCCAAGGTGGAACGACACGGGAATCTTCGACAGCGAAGAAGGGGGGGTGGTAAAACAAGAAGATACGGAACGAAGAAAAAAGAAGGCTCTTAAAAAAAAACAGCATGTGCTTCTGTGCCTTGACCAGTCAATGGCTACTACTTGGTGGTAGCAGGCAGGGTAAGACTCAAGCCAACGGTAGCAACGGGTTCGTTTTTGTTTATTCTCCCTCCCCGTCGACCAAGGTAGCATCTTCGCTCTCAACGGGACCCTGCAGCCATCTGCGAGGCTTTTCTCGTCCGCGTGCTAACTAATTCGTACTGTACGAGGTTGAGACAGTCGTCTTCGTCGTCGTCGTCGTTCCTGACGATTTCTTGATGAAGCTGGTTTGCGGACCAAGTCAGAGACACCAGACGCCACGAGGAGAACAGACCGGCCAATGTCTGTCCTTGCACACGTTAGAGAATGCTCCGGGTCTAGACAGAGACATCAATTGAGCCGCCATCACGAGATCCCTTCCCCATCATCGCGAATCATACCCTTGCGTTGCGTCCAGACCCTTTTGTGTGCCTCGAGTCGCAAGGGGAAACCAGACCGCCCAGTCAGGCCTTAGCTGTGTCCGGACTGTCACCGTCACGCAGAGCTTACCTATAACCTTGATGTTGGACCAATTGCCGTCGGCCCGCGCGTGCATGCCGTGCTTCAAGACGCGACTCGCCCCCTCAAGAGCGATGCTGGCTTCCGCCGTCTGCCCCCGGCGCTCATCATCAAGGCCTCGCCCGCCCGGCCCTCGGGCCTCTCCTTGAGCCGCACTTTGGGCCCGACAATCACGAGCTTGATCATGTCGCCAAATGCAAACGCGACCGAGTTCAGCCCGACTCTGGCTTTCGGCCCCACCTCCGTCACCAGCAGATGCCCAGCCTGCTCGCCGTCCTTGATTAGACGATGGCTTTCGCTCTCTTCATGCCGACAGCCCGGTGACGACTCCATCCACACCTGCCAGCCCTCAAACGGGTCTGGCTCCGCTTCCCTTTTGCCGTATCGGTTCCGCAAACCCGACATGGCCTTGACCTGATATCCCTTGCCGACGGGACGGTGAAACCGTATGCCCACTGCGCTGCCGTCAGAAACCATCTCCCACACACCGGGGTCCGCTACGCGCTTCCGCGTCTCCCTTGCCGACTCCCACGTGCACCAGTTGTAAGTTCGAGCCTCGCACGGCGTCCGCAAGTAAATGGCATCACAATCTTCCGGCGGCACATAAGTCTGCAAAATGCAATCCCGGGAATCGGCTTCCACGTAGCCGAGAGTGAAGGACGCGAGGCCCATCGACTCGGGCTGTGAAGAGCCGTGGCGCGTGTATGCACACCTCAAAGGCCGTGGCAGCATCTTGGCCGTACGCAGCGTCTGCAACACGCCTCCATCTTTGCCATCGATGAGATGGGCACGGTCACCTCCTGCCACCACAAATAGATTCAACATAGCTACGACCTGAATGGAATGAGCGCCCGTCTCATCCAGGCCCTCGATCGCGAGTCGTCGACGTGTCCAGACGCCATTGTCTCGAGTCGCCATGTGGACCTCACCCTGCCTCGATACTGCCAAGATGATCGGCCGCGGGGGGGGATCTCCGCCTTCTAGAGCGATGATATGATTGTTAGCGCCCTCTGCTGCGACCAACGACAATGACCGAGAGCTTAATTGGGGGTGGTTTACCTTTTCTGGCCAGCAATCGAGCACATGTCAGGTGTCGAGGAAATAAGGGAACAGGTTGTTGCTCCGCCTGCTCGCCGCCTGACAATATCTCATTCAACGAACCGTCCTGCTGGATAACGAGCGCCCTCGGCTGATCACTAGGCGCGCTGGGGTCGAGTAGGAGAGCCACCGGTCTGTGTCGACAGTTGTTGGCCTGGATCGACGAGCCCCATGTTCTGCTCTGCAGGTCCCAGAAGCTGAAGCTGACACTGGAGCAGGCATCTCGCTTAGGCCTCGACATGATGACGAGCCATCTTGAGTCGTTGTCAATGGCCATTGCCACCACGGGGAACACGAAAGTCTGGGGTTCATCGCCTCTTGCGATCACGTAGCTCGTTCCGATGCCCTTTACCGACCACGCTCGGATCGTGTTATCGAGCCCGACGGACACGACATGGCCATCCGCCGACGTTGTCAGTAACACGACGTCCATCAGATGGCCTCTGGCCAAGGACTTGACGGACATCCGCGGAAGCTCTTCCGGCTCGTGCTGGCCATTGATATCCTCATCCTCCCACAGGAGGAAATTGGTCAACAGGCGGAGAGCCGCAATCACGACGACGACGACGACAAGAAAGCGAAATAACTCGTGTTTGACGAAATCGTAAGCTGCCGGTAGCAGGGTAGGTTCTTTTCTCAGTGGCACACGATCCGAGTTCTTCAAGACGAAGACGATCGGATCGTAGACGCGGGCCACGTAGCTGTATGACAACGGTTTGATGATACTGATCACCTCACGGGCTGTCTCGTGATCCTGTATGCGCAGCCAAGATGTAGGGCTCCTCGCCTGGTGGAGACTATCGAGCAAGGACGACATGGAAGGGCCTGGACCCTGGCCTCGGTCAGAGTCCCCGTAGAACCGCACGAGTTTACGGATCAAGCCCTCGTCACCAAAGAAGTGCCACTGGGCGATGAGAACGAAGCCGAACATGATGATTGTGCCCGCAATGCGGGTCGACAAGGCGATCCTCCCTTGCCAGACCGGGTCCCACCAAGAGTGGCGGCTGCCACGCAAGTCACAGTTGTGTCGCATCGAGGCTTTGGCCAGTGCCTCGCCGAGCTCTATCCGACGGACGTCGACGCTCAAGACGGCCAAGAAGAAGGTGCTGAGATAGAAGAAGTCGAAGACGATGGCAATGGCGGCGAATACGCAGAAGCCCGACACCCCTGCAGACACCAGACGGGAGAGGCCCGCAAGAAGAACGACGTTTTGCAGGGTGCTGAACATGGCAGTCGGGGCGGTCTCGGCGAAAGCTTTGCCGATTCTGTTGCTCACAACATCCTCCAAGGGCGTCAGGAGGACGGCGTTGATGAGCCTAAAGATGTGTTCCAGGCTCATGGCCAAGACTACTAGGGGGTATGCTGCCCGCGGGATGCGGGAGAGGTCGACGTTGAAGATGGCGCAGACTGTGAAGCTGGACATGATGGAGAAGATGATTTGCGCCAGCACTGTGACCATGAGACCGACTCTAGATTTGACAGCCCTCAGGTTGGATAGGGTTTTGAGGAAGTAAACCAAGGTGAGACCATAGGCCAAGGCGAGGCTGGCTATGTCCTGCATGGAGATGGGTCGAAACTGAAACTCGTAGAGCTGGCTGGATGCGGCTCGTCCGTCTGGCGGGTATATATTCCATTTATCCCCTGCCTTTTTGGGCAGCTCTAAGGCCTGTCTCTCCCATCGTCGACCGACGGGAGAGTCGCCAAGATGCAACAGGGTGATGACGAGCGAATCGGCGGCCAGCAAGCGGCGTTCCTCGAATCGTTTGCCGCTAAAGACGATGGAGTGGCGGAGAGTGACGTTGGCAAATGTGGACTGGTTCTTTCTGTTATTGACGGTCGAGAGGATATCGTCGTCGGCCAGAATGCGCTCTCGACTGCAACCCCAGTACAGCAACGGCGAATGGAAGAACCAAGACTGCGAAGTTAGACCGTTGGCAACATGGATCGCATCTCGTTGGGTCAGAGACAGGTCGTGGTCGGGTAAGTCGTTCCAGGGAGGCGTATGCCGGGCACTCGCAGGGCTAAAGTTTTTTGTAATGCCAAGCAGGTCGTCTTGAAGTTGAAGAGCCGAGACTAACAGCTCGGTATCCAAGGCCTGCATGTAGCTGGCATGCACCCAAATGGAGCGCATAATGATGTCTGGTTCCTTGGCGGTGTCATACGCAAGGGGCTGGGCGACGGTCCAGACGTGGCGAGGTAAATTGGATGCGCCGTTGACGAAGTCGCTGGTGAAGAGGAAAGGGATAGGATATACGAGAACGGTAGCCACGGCGGCAGAGACGAGAAGAGTCGCGACGACGTGGCGAGCAGCGTAGCGGCCATAGCGAGCAAAGGCGCTGTGAAGAGGATGTGAGGCGGGAAGCACAGGCGCCTCCGTGGTTCTAGAGACGGAAGAAGAAGGAAGTCAGCCCAAGCCTGAGGTGAGAAGACGGGACCATTTCTTACCCTCGCAACGGGTACAAGAGATACCAGATCATCGAGCCAGGAAGAAGATGAGCTGCTGTTTACTAAAGGGATAGTTGCCGGCGTGCTTGGCGGCTCACGGTGGTCGCATCCGGCAGCTACGGCTCCGCCATGGACAACGGGGAGCCGGCAGTCCGGAACGGAAGAAGGATCGGAAGAAGAGACGCAGACGGCGTCGAACGAACAGGCGAAAGCCGGAGGTATGCTTCGGAGTTATTCGTAGACGAGAAGAGGTGATAAATGCATGACATTGTGCTGGGAAATGGGAGCGGCCGAGTCGGATCCGGGTCGAAAGGCCTGATGAGGCTGAATAATAAGAAAGGAAAGGCCAGTAGGTAGGTAGGTATCACAGCCGCCCGCGCACGCACGTCGGGAGTGATGAGACGTACGTGATGAGATGAAAAGAAATGAGGCTGCTGCTAGGCAATATCTGGTCCTTGCTCGATGATAGACGAGGGGAGGACCGTGGACCCTGGAAGCCGGGCTTTCTTCATCCGGGCCTGTTCCGGGCATTCATTCGGGCACTCGTGAGGGCGGGGTTCACGCAGGTGCTATGGACAGGCCATACCTATCCAGGCTGCAGCTGTCCAAAATCGGGGCCGGGTCGGGGGACAAGGGGGGATACCTGACTACACACGCATTTTGCGTGTGACGGCGAGTCCTTTCCGACCCGCCTTAAAATTGTGCAGTGTGTGCCTGAGGCATGAAGCTCTTTACTACTACGCCCATGGCCCATACGGTAAAGCTGCCAACGACGAAGTGCCTCGAGCAACTCCGAGGCGACGTCTTATGAAAATGACCGCCTCTTTGCAGTCGACTTTCAGTGACCTCATCACGACGTTCAACGAGCTGAACCCTTCCTCCGTGGAAGAGCTCGACTCGGAGCCGAGCCCCCTCGAGTTCATGCGCTTCGTCGCCCGCAACACTCCCTTCGTGATCCGAGGTGGCGCGTCCTCCTGGACGGCAACGTCGAAATGGAACTCAGCCTACCTGAGAAAGGCTCTCCAGAACCAGGCGGTCAACGTGGCCGTCACTCCCAAGGGGTGTGTAATTTGGATAGGCCCAGCGAACCTCTCCTCTCGCTCGCTCTCATCTCAAAACACCTCTCTAGCAACGCCGACTCGCCGGCGTTTTGCCCTGCTCTCAACCAGGCAGTCCTCGCAAAGCCCCACGAAGAAATGCAGCCCTTCGATGAGTTTCTCTCTTACCTGGTCGAGCAAGAGACTGGCCCAGCCCTCCCTTCCGACTCGGAGGTGAGATATGCGCAAACCCGTCAGCCGCCGTCCCACTCCCGTGTGTCCCGCCGGGCCTTAGGTTCGGCATACAGGCCCGTTGCTGAATCGACGCTTGGCCTTAGAAAACGACAATCTTCGTGACGAGTATCTGCCTCTCTTCCCAGATGCTCAGAAAGATATCCCCTTTGCCCGCATAGCTCTGCAGAAGAAGCCCGACGCGATTAATCTCTGGATAGGCAACTCCCATTCCTCCACGGCCACTCACAAGGATAACTTTGAAAATATTTTTGTTCAAGTAAAGGGTCGGAAACACTTCGTCCTCCTACCACCACTGTGCCATGCCTGCATGAACGAGAAGCTCCTTCCACAAGCTAGATACGTTCGAACTGGTCGAGGTTTGACCCTGCGGCCCGACGATCAAAGCGAACCAGTTCCCTTTGCGACTTGGGATCCTGATCATCCTACCAAAGAGTCTACCCCTGTCTCGCATCTCGCACGACCGCTGCGCGTTACTCTAGAGCCAGGCGATATGCTCTACCTGCCCGCCATGTGGTGAGTGCCGAATCCTGCTCCAGGCGCTATGCCGCTCAGACCTCCTTCGGGCACGACCGCTAAACGTGTGATCATTCTAATAGGTATCACAAGGTCACGCAGTCTTGCCCACCAGGATCCGAAGGCTTCGTCGTCGCCATCAACTACTGGTTAGTCCCGGCAGAACGCCATGATGCAGTTTTCTGCCTATATTGACTGCTTATACAGGTATGACATGGAGTTTAGCGGGACGCTTTATCCACTTTGCTCGTTTCTTCGTACACTCAGCCAAAGCTAGACCTCAGAGACGCATGTCAAAGGTCATCCATCTCAAAAGTAGTCTCTACGAAGTATGCTACCCGACTTCGTCCGATCAGAGACGGAAGGGAACAAGGGATTCATGGGAAGAGGCGAGACGAGAAAAGCGCTACGTCCAGCGGTGTATCCTTTCCTCCGGCACAGGACCTAAGATCTCTTTGCCGGCTTTCTGGCGGTACAAAGTGATTAGGTGTCTCGAGGTTTTGTAGGCAGTGTTCGAGGACCTGCTACAGTTTTAAACATCGCAATGTTGCCAACGGAGTTTATTGCTTCCTTGCTGCATTAGTCGTTCGGTCGTTGAGGTCGGATCTTGGAACAGTCTGAGGCCTGAGATGAAAACCCAGGAGCTAGATTTGCAATAGCAGGCTCTCTAGTCCCCGGCTCCAATTTCTTGGAGATCTTTCACGAATGAATAGCACGAGATGACTGCAGATTGCAACCAGTGGTAAAGTAATGAGTCTAATTCATTGAGATGAGCTCATTACATCTGAACCGACAAAAGAGAGAAAAGAGAGTCGCCGAGTGTATGTCCTTGCTCCATCTCAAGATCCTGAATGCAGGGTGGTACCCTTTCCTAGACCCTGTCCAAGCATCCTCATATGTACATATGTTGAAATGAGCTTTCGGCAGTAGAGCAGACAGACAAAAGGAATGATTCCATGGAAAGAAATTCAGGTGCGCCGTTTTGCCGCCCATCCGTGATCCTATGCGCCGGGTCCAAAATTCAAAGTGAGACTCGAAAGAAATGCTGCCGTCAAGTGTTCTTTACATGACAACGCAGTAGCTGGCGCCAGTGCCGCGGGCGTGGGCGTCCTGAGCGTTCTTCATGACGACGCAGCTGGTGGCGCCATTGTTGCGGCCGGCGTCCTTCATGACGACACAGCTGGTGGCACCGTTGTTGCGGGCGTTCTTCATGACGACGCAGCTGGTGGCTCCGTTGTTGCGGCCGGCGTTCTTCATGACGACACAGCTGGTGGCTCCGTTGTTGCAGGTGGAAGGCATGTTGATGATTGGGGGAGTTCTGAAGAACTGTTGAAAAAAATTAGATTGGATAAGAGAGGATGAAGTTCCTTGAAGGTGGAAGTTGAGTGGATCGAGTCCGTGAAGTTGGAGTTGTAGTGGGTTGTTTGTTGTGTTGATGAGGCTGGAAGCTGAAGAGGCGATTGCTGCTGAGATGATTTTTCCAAAAGACGGTTCCATCGAGCCTCATTTATAGATTTCATCCTCCCTCTTTCTTGCAGTGGCAAGTCTTAGACGATTCGCTTCAGAACGCCTTCGTTAGTATGATTCTAACCATTCTGTGGCGAAGCAATACTATTGTTTGAACGTGAAGCTCATATTGTTCTACACCTACTAAAGGTTGTGTGGATTGTTCTTGCGAGTCTAAATGTAGTATTGTCCTAGATTTAAACAGATTGTTTCTAGTGTTGTATTGTTCTAGTAGACTTCATATTGTTCTACAGCCCTTGATATTGTTCTTTAGCATTGTTCTCGCGGCTAGTACATAGTCGACGAGTGGAGCCAACGCGGTTCAGTGTAGGTGCAACCAACACCCGCCTACCTAGCTAGCGGCCCAGGTGGCAACTAGTAGCAACCAACCACGATCGAACAGGCAAGAAATTCCCATTGTTCAGAATGCTCTCTGTCCAGCCCCGTGGGGCGACTCTGCTCGTGATCGTGGAGAACTAAAAGATGGAGAATGGGAGCTCGGTCGTGTCCTGACATTGTCCTTCAATGCCTTAGCCCGGAGACCCCGACTGCCAACGCCCTTCATAGCGATCAGTCTATCCTGTCTGGAGCCATCGTTGGTAGCGTATCTGTCTGCGTACATAATGCTGATTACGAGATTCCGGCTTCCATTATCTTGTGTTGCTGAATGGAAGCTTTGACATCAGTTCCATTTGCGTTGGCCGTTTTGGAGACGAGGGATCCAAGTGCTCATTTGATTGGCTAATGTTTCCCATTTGCCTCTATTCTCCAATCACCCACCATTGCGCTCACCGCCTAACGAATGGGAAGTCTGCGAGGTCCCAACAGACGAGCCTCCTCCCGTCATTCCCATCCCATTTCCCCACGAATCGGTCCCCGGTGGGATGAGAATCAAGTATTCGTACAATGTCGATCACTGAACGAGCACATTGTCAGATGTTCCCACTAGTAAGGCTGCCAGCGCGACTGCGAGAGAATTTCCGATACGCGGGTACAAGCACTTCGAAGCTGGCGGAGAATAACCGTGCCAGCGCGCGTCTTTATTCCTTCCAGAAAAGGGCGCTTCATTGCGTACCTAGTAAGCTGAACCGAAACCTGGGAGTGAGCAAGCGTCTCGTGTGAGGACCTTTGACGTCTGTCGATATAGCGGCGCCGAGCGGATGGTGTAGAGAATTTCAGGGTCACGGGTCAGACAACGCAGACTGCACATAAAATCGATTATTATGATCAAGGGTATTCGTAGATGATTTCAGAGTCCGGCGTCGGCATTCATCTGTAACGTCACCTCCCAACGTATATTGCCTCCCGTGCCGTAGCCTTCACCCAGGCGATTCTGGATGAGAGAGGAGATTCGGTGTCGTAACCTGCCGAGCGTCGTCTCGTCGCAATCCTTGCCAACGCGGACTTTCACGTTGGCCATGCAGAGCCCGTAGTTGACCTGCCAAAACTGTGCCTCGTCGACTCGGGAAATGGCGGGTTCCGACTCGATCTCGCGCAAGACTGACGACACACCAGAGTGTCCGTTGCTGCCCCCGTACGACATGAGAAGCATTAGGCCTTGGGCTATGGCCACGCGGACGCCAAGGCCGAACATGGCCAGGGAGATGACGGCGCATATGAGCCTGTCCAGCCATTCATAGAGAGAGATGGACAGTAACGGCAACAGTGCGATTAGAGACGAGAAGAACAGCGTGAGGAAGTGGAAAGGATTGGACAAGACACTGGGCAAGGCTGCTAAGTATGATACTCTCATAACTTTGGCAATGCGCGCGTGGTTCTTGAGGCCATATGCAGAGATGAGCGTACTTCCAATAGCAAGAGCCGCGACTAGGTCGATGGAGCCGGGTGCAACGTGGTCATGGACATGCTCGTGGTGACCCCCGTGATGACCGAGGGATTCGAGGAAATGTTTCAGGTTGTGCGACACCAAGTCGAATCCCCCGAAAAGGAGGAAAATAGACAGAGCGAAGCCGACCAGAACTTCTGCCCTCTCAAGGCCGAAGGGATGTCGGATGCTGCTCCGCCTCCAGACCTCGAAGTTACCGAGGATGTCAACGGCGGCGCAGACGGCGGCGCTGCCGGCATCGAAGAAGACGAGATGTGACAGGGCCATGGCCGCTAGGGATGCGTGGGATCGGAAGAATATGTACACGGCGACGGCGAGGTGACAGAGGCTCCAGTATAGCCGTGCCCGCTGTTCCTTGTGCATGCTCGTCCATGCTTCAGCAACCGTGGGAATGGGAAGGGAGACGGGAAGAACAGGAGGCGGTCTCTGCGGCGGCTCTTGGAAGACTTGATGCTGAGTTGAGATGCTGCTGTGCTTGTATCTGTGGCCTCGGCGCTGGCCCATGTTCTGCACACCGTTCAAGGTCAGCTTTAAGCATCAATCGGTCAAGGAAAGGCATGTTGGCCAACACACGGATTTGATTGGCGACGCCGTAATGACTTGCGTCTTGAAGTTGAACGGATTGGTATGAGGAGCGGGCGACGCAGTCTCCTCGGTGTCACCGTCGCTAGACATGGCGGACGGCGGAGATAGGAGATGGGCGGGAGATGAGAGATGAGGCGGCTCAAGCGCAGATTGACTCGCGGGGACGGCGCTAAAAGCCTCGGTGTCTTCAACTATCAAGGTTGGTGTATGATGAGCGCCGGGATGGAATTCGGTCGACTCCATGGACCATGGTGAGGTCAGCGGCCGGTGCTTGGTACCTATAGGCCGGGAGAACGAAGATGTCGAAGACTGCGGCCGACCTTGAGAGAAATTCAGGGGTTGTTCTGCAGACATGGAGACGGCTGATGTAGATCACGTGATGATCAACGGCGCAACAGCGCTCATGCACAAATACCTACGATACTCGGTACTGGTAGACACCTATCTACCGCGTGTTAGATTTTAGGTCATAGTCGTGCGGTGCTGCTATCAGACACAATGCTTCGCCTAATAGACGTAGACTTGCACCTTCACAGAAAAATAGTAGTATGTAGGGTAGCTACCGATAGGCCTTTTTACAACTTTACCTTACTATTCGTATGCTTGTTAAGAACCTTCTGCATTATACATACTTGTAAAACAAAGGCTTTATTTTGATACTGTGTAGCCTCCAGTGTATTCGTAGCTTTAGACATACCTAATGGAGTGGTTTCCCCAGCCGACCTTCCTTAGCATATGACGATAACATGGCCTTAGGCAACTTCACACTACCCTAGAGCTTGCAGATCACTCGGTTGATTAACGGCTAAAGCTCGATAGTGCGACCCCACAATGCACTGACTTCATGTGAAGGCGGTGAATATGCGATAGGTCCGGCAGAAAACCCACTCCGCCTTTTTTTTCTGTTCTTCACTCTGGACTACAGCGCTGCTTTCATGTGCCAGTCTTTCGGATCCTCGCCCCCGACGACATGGTGACCAAGAGCAAGCTGCGGCTTGCGATAGCAGCAGAAAAGGGTATCGACTTTGCACAGCTAAAGCTGGACAGAAAACGGAAGGCGGCCCTAAAACGCAAGAGAACAAAAACTGAGCATGTCGGCGAACTATCACACGACGAAGCGGACGCATCGAGTGATGTGGCTCAGGTCAGCGCACAGATTGCGCGCGAATCTTCAGTGAGCGGAGAGAAGGATGGACGAGAGCGTGCGGGGGAAGACGGCGTGATGAACGAAAATATCGAGCCCGAATGTGTTCGTTAACCCGCATGCGACCAGTTTACCGTGCTCTCCTAGCTGACATCCTCTTCCACCAAAATTTGCAGTCAATGCTGCAAACTATCGATGACAGCGAGACATCTGACTCGTCTATTGATCACGAGGAAGTGATTCCTCGCAAGGGACTCGCAAAGCCCGGCAGTAACCAAGGGGATGAGAGTGACGATGACTCTGATCACGAGGATATTCCCATGTCCGATGTCGAAGACCTCGAGGACGAAGATACAGAAGACCTCATACCTCACACTCGCCTCACCATCAATAACACTTCAGCATTGAAAACTGTTCTGGACCGCATCATGATACCCACAGACAACTCCCAGCCTTTTGCTTCACACCAATGTATCGCCGCCGACACCGAAACAGCTGACTCTGTTCCGGACGTCTCGGATGATCTTCAGCGCGAGCTTGCTCTGTACTCTCAGTCCCTCGAAGCTGCTCGCCTTGGCCGTTCTAAGCTGTTATCCGAACGCGTGCCCTTCTCGCGTCCATTGGACTATTTCGCCGAAATGCTCAAAGAGGATGCACATATGGAGAAGGTCAAGGCGAAGTTGGTCGAGGAGGCATCGGCAAAGAAGGCAGCGGCCGAGGCACGGAAGCTCCGTGACCTGAAGAAGTTTGGTAAACAGGTGCAGGTGGCTAAGCTCCAGGAGCGGCAAAAAGCCAAGCGCGAAACGCTGGATAAGATTAAGACACTCAAAAGAAGTGAGCAGACATCTCTTGTCCTCCTTAACAACGTTCTATGAAGTCGGCTAACGTGTCTGCCAGAGCGACAAGAGTCTGGCAGCGGAAACAACACCAACGAGGCTGAAATGTTCGACATCGGCGTCGATAACGAAATGGCAAAACACTCCCAGCGGGCGTCCAAGGGCACAACCGCCGGTGGCGCTGCCCGGAAGCCAAACGCCAAGAGACAGAAGAAGAACGAAAAGTACGGGTTCGGCGGAAAGAAGCGCAACAGCAAATCCGGCGATGCCGTCAGCTCGGCCGACCTCTCGGCCTTTGACGCAAAAAGGATGAAGGCTGCTGGGCCCAGGGGAAGGGCCAAGCCTGCTGGCAAAGCCACGCGGCCCGGTAAGGCTCGGCGGAAAGTCATGGCTTCGAGACAAGGCGCTCGCCGATAGCCCTCGGAACTTCGTCTAGTTTCGGGTTGTGATCACGAGACTAGAATGCTTTAGTGATGGCGAAATGCGGTGAATCAGTTGTAGCTTGAGCTTCGCAATCGTGTTTGTTCAACCCGAGTGTCGTCTGGGGTAGAGGATCAGCTGAACGCCTCGATACTGTCTGTTGTTGAAGTCTGGTACTGGGGTTTAGGGACCTAGGGTGATACATCCGTACATACCGTGCATGTCTATTCGTAAGTACGGAACATATCGTCGCGGCTACGGAACCGTCTTGGTCTTACCGCATTGTACAAGATCACGAAAAAGCAAGCTCCAGGCCAGTATGAGCAAAGAGCGACAACGCCGGGCTATCCTTGTGTACAAACAAGTCGAAGAACCCCCAACTGAATGACGACCATCTACCACACAGAAACGCCTGCTTCCTCACTAATTCAAGACCGCGATCCTCGAAACAAGGTCCATCGGTCGCGCTGACTGTCCGACTCACGCCTCCATCCAGTCTTGTCTCTTTCACGCTCCCTCCCTTCGAGCTGCCGCAAGCCTTCCATCTTCTGCAGAACAAGCTCGAGCAGCTCTTTACGGCGGATAAGCTCGAGGTGGCGACGGATCTTGACGTCCTCCTTTGCGAACCTCTCCACCTCCTCGGAGCTCAGATGGCGGCCGAGACGCAGGTCCAGCTCCCGAGGAAAGTTGTAGTAGAACTCGGACAGCAGCTCGACGTTGAGGAAGAGGACGGCTGTCGAGGCTAGTTTGGAGGCTGCGGCGTCGAGGAAGACCTCTGGGCAGCTGTACTTGTTCTCGACTGACGCGCATTGCTTGGACTTGACGGCCAGCAAGCGCATCTTTACAATATCTGCTCGGTCTCGGAGAAAGACAGCTTCGCGACCTGTCACCTAGTCAGCGTGAAAGCATGCAAAGCGTGCTCAACAGGAAATACTACCTTTGCTCAGCAGCGCTGCGCTGAAACCCCCAGCGCCGCTCCGGCCGTCGCCCTCGATGATGATGTCGCCTTTGCGGGCCTTGTCGACGAAGTTCATAACCTCATTCAACTTCTTACGGCTGCCTACCGACGACTCGAGGTTGGCCAATGCAGCCTCACAATCTTGAAGCTCCTTCTTGAGGACTTTTCCGACATGCTGCCGGCCCTGCGCCCATTCTCGTTCTTCCACGTCAATATCAAATTTGAAAGGCTTGATGCAGTTCTCGACCTGGTCACTGGTGCCGTAAAACCTCTCCTTGAGGATAGACGACGCAGCTTCCTGAATGGCCTCCTTGGCAAAAGGATGCGTCGCAAAGTTGGAGCCACTGAGCAGCTTGTCGACATGGCCTTGGAGAGAAGACGCCACCACCGTCGTAGCCAGGCGCCCAACCCCCAGCTTGGTGAGCGCCGAGACGGAAGCATCCAGCTGTCGGCGCCAGTACAGAGACGATGGACCCGTCTTGGGGAGATCGGCAATCTGGTCTGGTTCCGGTTGTGTGGCAGCGAGGTCGGGGATGGGCTTGTTCCAGTACCTGGCAGCCAAGAGGTCCAACACTTTCTGGTCCAACTCGCTCTTCAACAGCTCTCTCATCTCAGAGCGACCGAACTGCTCCGTGAACTGCTTGAACGCGTGCTTGAAGGAGTCGAGGCTCTCGGCCAGATAGGACTCGGCAGACAAGGGACGGTCGTTGTACTGCACTTTGAACTCGTACGTGGCCTCTTCCAGCTCCTGCTTAATGGCATCGCTCGTGCTCTGCAGGCTGGATGACATGGTCTGCTCCAGCACCTGCATCAACTTCTTCCGAAGCGTGGCAGTGCCGACGCTGACTCCGGAGTCCGGGCCGAATTCCAAGGGATGCGCCGAGAAGAACGAGTTCTCGTGCTTGGTGACGGCCGAGAGAGGGTTGGTTGTCCCGATATTGAACAGACCTGGGAGCTGCGGCGCTTTTGAAACAACGCCGACGTAACCGAGTCGCAGCGGATACTGATTACCGTTCAGGATAGTCGCGCCTTTAGCTGGGTCGACGAGGTCCATCTTGGTAACGACACCAATGGTCCGCTCACCGCGCGGATCCACCCTTCTCGAGGCTCTGAGAGCCGTTGAGTTGGCAAGATCGACGTCGGCCGCTGAGATGGCCAATATGACATTGGGCGGCTGGATGTACTTGTCGCAGAGCTCAGAGATCTTTTGCTTGAGTTGAAGTGGTTGATCTTGGCCGACCACTTGAATATATCCTGGCAGATCAATAAGGGAAAGGTCGGGAACATTGGGTGAGTAAATGGTCAGGTGAATAGGGTCGTCGGACGCGCACTCGGTACTCGACACGGCGAGGTTGAGTTCGGTGAGCGTGCGTTGGATAGAGGAGAAATCTGCAATACGCCTCAGTCCGAGGTCTGGAAATTCTCCGTACTCATCCTTGGACCCAGGGGTATTGACAAGTGTCAATTCGATAGGTCGACGCGTAACCATGTTGTTGCCCTTTGGCAAGAATTCGTGCCCGACGATGGCCTCCAAGACGGAGCTCTTGCCAGAAGACTGCGATCCAATGACGACTATGGATGGCAGCGTCAGGGACGTCGACTGGCCGACTTGCTGCAGAATGCTCCGGATCTCGATCATCTTCTTCGTCAAAACCATCATCTGATCATCTCTGGCTATTTCCAAGTCACGCAAATCTTCGTCGTCGGTCGATTTGTCGGTCCCGAATACAGCCGCTGATGCGCCAACCACACCCGCTGCTCCAGCTCTGCTCTGCTTGGGGCCGCCGTCGTTTCCTGGACCGCCCGAGCCCCCGGCGCCTTCGTCGTCGAGACGCAAAACTTTTCTCAGCCAAAGAGGCAGTTCGACTTGCTCCTTTGTGTTGTCCCAGCCTTGGCGTGTCTGCTCTGTTACTTGCTGAGCTCCCCTCAGTAATGTTGTTGTCGTACTCGTCACCGTGTCTTTCGCCGAGTTGAATATTTCTAAAGCGTAGTTACTCGCCTCTGCGGGAAAGTGTCAGTATAGGCGGCAGCGCAGCTTAGGGTCTCGAGCCATGAAGTACTCACGAGTGGCTTGATACTGAACCCAAGCAAAAGCGCCAATAGCTAAGCCGCCAAACATGGCAGGTATCCGAGCAACTTTGAAGACGAGTCTGGGAAGAAAACTGGCGAAAGACGCATTCCGCGTGATGACGGCGTTGTGAAAAGCATTGTTCCTGAGCCACAGACGCCTCCGGGCGGCACGAGCAGACGCGTCCGCTTGGAGAACCCCCCTGTTCAGAAACTGATGGACATGTCGGGCTGCAATGACCGGGAAGCGCCGCGTCACAAGCCGTTGATCAGCGAAAACAGTCCGGCCAGTCGTCGCGAAAGGCATAGTGTTCGTTCGTCTGCGAATTCAAGAGGCGGAATCGCACGAGACGGCTGTCAAGCGCAGGGAATAGACACGGAACCGTGGAAGAACATGAGAGGACGACGCGGGTTGTGTCCGGCTTCTTGAGTTCTTGGAGGATACTCGATGAAACACGACCCTCTGTAATTCCGATCGATTAATGCAAACAGAGACCGCTCAAGGGTCGAGGCTGTAGTCAATGCGACTGTCGTCACGAGTCGCGCGACGTATTCGTGTCTGGCTATCGTCTATCGATAGCAAATCTCTCATGTAATCACCGATACCCGCCGGTTAAAAGTTGCACGTGATATTGAAATATCCCCATCTGGCGTCAAATTTCTTCGTCGATCAGTCGCGTCGCAGCCCTACCGACATGGCGATCCAGAAGAAGCACGGCAAAAGCCGCCTGGACAAGTGGTATAAGCTCGCAAAGGAAAAGGGCTACCGTGCCAGAGCTGCCTTCAAGCTCATTCAACTGAACAAGAAGTATGGCTTCTTGGAGAAGAGCAAAGTCCTCTTGGATCTTTGCGCTGCACCTGGCGTACGTCGAAATCTCACACCAATGGGTTGTATCTTACCAATGAAGCTGACCTTGTGTCAAGTCGTGGTGCCAGGTAGCGGCAGAGGTAATGCCAGTCAACAGCCTCATCGTCGGAGTTGATCTAGCACCGATCAAGCCTATCCCCAGAGTCTATACCTTTCAAAGCGACATCACCACAGACGCGTGTCGCGCCACCATTCGACAGCATTTTAAGACATGGAAGGCTGATACAGTGCTTCACGATGGTGCCCCAAACGTCGGTACTGCCTGGGCGCAAGATTCCTTCAACCAAGCCGAGCTCGCTCTGCAAGCCACAAAGCTAGCTACCGAGTTCCTAGTCGAAGGCGGCACCTTTGTCACCAAAGTTTTCCGGTCAAAGGACTACAACCCGTTGCTTTGGGTGTTGAATCAGCTCTTTACCAAGGTGGAAGCTACAAAACCCCCTTCATCTCGGAACGTGTCAGCCGAGATTTTTGTCGTTTGCCGAGGCTTCAAGGCCCCCAATCGACTCGATCCCCGCCTCCTCGACCCAAAGGCTGTGTTCGCAGAACTTTCAGGGGCCACCCCGAACCATGAGGCCAAGGTGTATAACCCAGAGACCAAGAAGCGCAAACGTGAAGGTTACGAGGAGGGTGATCATACTCAATTTAAGCAAGTGCTTGCGAGCGAGTTCATCGAAACCGCCGACCCGATAGCTATCCTCGGAGATTGCAACCAGCTTTCCTTCGACCAACCACTTGGCGGAGACGTTGCACTAGCCGCGCTTGAAAGACTCCCCGATACGACACCGGAGATTCGAGACTGCTGTGCGGACCTCCGGGTTCTGGGACGCAAGGACTTCAAGCTTCTTCTAAAATGGCGACTAAAAGTGAGGAACATCTTTGGCCTCGGCTCCAAGGCATCAGCCGGCCCTGAAGTGGCAGAGGAAGTGGCTGAGGTTGAATCCATGGATGAAGAGCTCAATATTCAAGAAGAATTGCAATCTCTGAGAGACAAAGATCAAGCAAAGAGAAAGCGGGAAAAGCGTAAAGAGAACGAGCGCAAGCAGCGGGAAATCGTCAGAATGCAGCTGAACATGGTCGCGCCCATGGACATCGGCATGGAGGAAAGCGGTCCGATCGGCGAAGGGGCCATGTTCTCACTAAAACAAGCAGACAAGTCTGATGCCCTGCGTCGTTTGGCTCGGGGGAAAATGGTAGTGGTGTCGAACCAGGAAAGAAATGGACATGAAGAGCCGGGGCAGCCTGAAGCCAACGACGACCGGAGCGATAGCGAGGAAGACGGGCTCGAACGACAGCTTGACTCCATGTACGACAACTATCGTGAGCGAAAGGCCGAGTCCGATGCCAAGTACAAGGCCAAGAAGGCGAGAGAAGAACATGACGACGAAGAATGGGAAGGGCTGTCGGAAACCATGGAGAATCAGGAGAGCGACTCCAGCGATTTGGAGGAGGAGGACTCGTCGGACGAAGATGGCAACGAGCCCCCCTTAACCAGCTTGGTGCGAGATCTTGATGGCGCAGAGGCTACCAGTGGCGGTTTATCGAAAAGGGCCGCCGCTTTTTTTAGCCAGAACATTTTTGAAGGCGTTGCCGATCTCGTTCAACAAACGATGACGGCCGGGATCACGGAGGCTGACGCAAAGCGCAATGAAGACGCCCTTTCAAAACAGAAATCCGGCCGACAGCGACAGTCTGACCTTCAACCTCAGGCACCTCGCAAAGTCAAGCCCAACGACGAGGATGATGCCCACAAAGGGAGGTTTGAGATGGTGAAACGCACCGAGACCAATGACTGGGAAGAGTCGGCCATGCGCCCGGACGGAAGACCTGGTGAGTTTAAATCGAATGTTCATTCAGTCGAGTGCTTGATCCAAAAGACTGACGGAAGCCTAAGATATCGATATTGTGACGGCCGAGGCGATGACTCTTGCGCATCAGCTCGCTACAGGTCAGAAGACAACTCATGACGCCATTGACGACGGGTTCAACAAGTACTCCTTCCGGGACCGGGACGGCCTGCCCGAATGGTTCCTCGACGACGAATCGAAGCACGACAAACCGGTCAAGCCCATCACCAAGGCCGCCGCGCAGGCTATTCAGGAGAAGATGCGGGCCTTTAACGCTCGGCCCATCAAGAAGGTGCGGGAGGCTAGGGCTCGCAAGAAGTTCAAGGAGGCGCAGAGGTTGGAGAGACTCAAGAAGAAATCCAGTCTGCTCGCCAACGACGAGGGCATGACGGAAAAGGAGAAGGCCGAAACCATCGCAAAGATGCTCAGCAAGGCCTCTCGCAAGAGGCCGACTCAAGCTGCCAAAGTGGTGGTGGCCAGGGGCTCAAACAGAGGCATCCAAGGTCGTCCAAAGGGTGTGAAGGGCCGTTACCGCATGGTAGATCCGAGGATGAAGAAGGAGTTGCGAGCTCAGAAAAGGATTGCGCAACGCAAGAAGAGGTGAAAGATGGAGGGCCGGGAGGGAGGGTCCCAGATCAGATAGGAGGTTTCCAGCCTTCTAACTCCAGCCAACCTATTACTGTGTGACATTGCGACATATATACCTGTCATCAAGTTGATAACGACGAGACCATGGGCCAAGGGACTGCTTCTCAATCACCGCTTATTTTCGCATGTCGGAAATACTTCATGCCAACCCAGGCTACAACTACCCATACCCAGGCCATAACGACGGTCAGAATAATGAGAGCGGGATAATAACCGACGATGGGCAGGGTCGGGTCATCTTCAAGTTCCGGCGGCGCGTACGGCGTCTTTCCCACGTCCCAGGCCCAACTCCAGATATCAAGACAAGAGCCCATGCCCATAACGAAGACGAACCAGGTAACGGTGACGACAACCCATCCCCACCACTCCGTCTCCGAGTAATCCCAGTCGGCGGCCGGCGGAGGCAGGGCGTTTGTAGAGATGCCGCTATATGACAACGGCGACTTGGCTTGTTGGAATGACGCCCGACGGTCTGCGATTGCTTGCGTTGCGAAGTAGGACTCGGATCCCGATGACATGGACAATGATGCCCGAGGCGGTGACGAGACAGAAGGCATGTGAAGCAAGTCCTCCTCATCCGTGGTGGAAGCATACAAGTTGGACCGCTCAGTATCCCTATCACCAATCGTCGCCGAAGCACTCAACGTAGCATGCGACGAGCCCGTCGGAAAAATCACAGAATCATCGTGAACCGGAGGCGGAAGCTTAGGAATCTTGAGCCCCAGCGCGTCATGCTCCACGAGGCCCGCGTCTGAATCGACCTCGGTCGCAGCTGCCGAGTGGATAGCCGACGATCGATCCTCTCGCTTGTCGCGCTGCGCGCCCCTGCCGAGGAGAGCTACCTTCCTCAGGGAGCCTCTTCGCCGGCGCGTCCTGTAGTGCTGGACGGCGATGGAGACGGCGGGGGCAGAGCCATCCTCATCGTCGGCTCGCACTTTGGACTCGGTGGAGTTGCGCATAAACGGTAGGCGGAAGATAGATGACGGTCGTCGGTGCGGGGGTTCGTCGCCACTGCTCTTGGGGACATTCATGACGGCGAGGAGAGCTAAATATATCTTTGAGGCTAGGTAGGTAAGTATGTATGTATTGCCTGCGCGGGCGCGGCTTAAGGGTATAGGGTGGCGGCCAAGCCGGCGTTCAACGAGTCAATCTTTCCGCCCTAGCTTGGGTGCCACGTGACCGCTGGGCAACCTCCCTCCATCGACTGACAACTGTTAGAGCGCCACTGGGAGGACCGACATCCCCTTCTCCGAAAATTCAGGACCTCTGGACAATGGCAACCACCACACCCAGATCGGCTGCGCAGGTCAGCACCAAATCTCCCACGATTCGGCGGATACGTAAGTCCCTCGCTGCTTACCTACCTACCCGAAACGCCCCGTGGGTGGACTGACCGTCCCGGCCTCTCGTCGCAGTCCGCGAAGCAGCCGAGATATCAACCTCTCCATCTCCAGATTATACGGCTGAGCCCCTAGAATCCGACCTGTTTGAATGGCACTTCACCCTGAGAGGCCCGCCAAACTCAGTATATAGCCAAGGCATCTACCATGGTCGCATCATCCTCCCGCCTACTTATCCCTTGCGACCCCCGAGCTTCCGCTTCACAACGCCCAACGGCCGCTTCGAGGCCAACCGCGAGATATGTCTGAGCATAAGCGGTCACCATGAAGAGACATGGCAGCCCGCCTGGGGAATACGCACGGCGCTCGTCGCGTACGCTTCCGTTTCATCATCTCCCTCTCACGTATGCTGACTCCACCGCACACAGTCTTCGCAGCTTCATGGAGACGGACGCCCGGGGTCAACTTGGCGGCATCGACACAACCGACGCTGTCCGGAAACGACTCGCCCAAGAATCCGGCCCGTTTCGTTGCTCGACGTGTGCGCGAACAAATCACGATATCATCGCCGATGCCGAGAGGCGCACCCAGGCGACCAATTCCTCGTCGTCTGAGGAAGTAAAGGTCCCGCAGGAGCTGAGGATGGGCTGGAGAGACGAGATGGAATCTGGTGACAAGAGCAAGACGGTACCTGATGCGTCGACAGACTTGGGCCATGAATCGGCATCTGGAACAAAGAAACCAAGCGCACGGCATAGTTCGAACGATGCAGAATTCGCTGGAGATATCACAAGCGGCAATCCTGCGGCTGCTGTTCAAGGGCATAATCTCAAGCCCCAGCAGCTGCATCCTCGTCATCGGGAAGTGACTTCACCAAACAGGAACGCTGTGCCTGTGTGGGTGGACAGGGCAATAACCGCCTTGATTGTGGTCTTGATTGCCCTACTCTTGAAAGTGTTGATGGGTGTCTGAGAGTCATCCTGGCCCGACTGAGTTTGAATTCATTCACAGTGACAACGATGGCCGTCAATCGTGAGAGGCCGCCAAGTCCACATTTAGTGCACTGCTTCGCATTGATAAGCTACCGCATTTGGGCTTCTAAATATTGAATTCTCGGGAGAACAGTGGGCTCTTCCTTTGGGAGCTCCGTCTTATCTGTTGGACCCTTCCTAACGACCGTAGACGTAGGACGGTGAAGGACCGAGATCGTGAAGCCCGAGTCAGCAGAATGGTCATGATGGCTTGCTCTCGGCAGGCCCCCTCTGTCGTCGCAGCCACGGAACTGCCAGCCACCACCACTCCGCCACCATGATGCCCACGCCATCCATCACCTCGGTCAGGACCCCTGTCCGCTTTCCCCATTCTACCACGAGTCGAGCCTCAAACTCCTCCAAGAGGGGATGGAGAGCGCTGCAGACCCCTGGTATCGTCATGCATCCTCGAGTGGCGAAGGCGAAGTTGAAAGCTCCCAGAATCTCGGACCATCGTTTCACTCTGCACTCTTGGAGGAAGTCGGCCCACTGAGGCAGCTCGCCCCGTGAACCCTCCAGGGGCGGGCTCTCAGTAATAACCGCGCGAAGCAGCTTGATATCTTCATTGTACTGATATGCGTCGGTGGGCGCTACCTGCAGTGTGAAGTGATATAGCGATTTCGGGTATTTTCGGCTCTCGTAGTGACCCGGTCTAAAGCCGTATGGGATGTCGGGCATCCCCACAGGTATCAAGCGAATTCGTCCCATGGCATTCATGTTGGTCAAGGCCATCATGGCGCCTTCATCCAACGAATACGGTACCTCAAAGGTCTCCTGCTTGCGAAACGCGCCGTCGAGCCGCTCCTTGAAGACCGCCGCTGCGTCGTACTTGGAGGTCTGCGCCATCCGCGTCAATTGCGATTCATACCATTCGCTCAGTCGATACGGTTGATGTCCCGCTCGGGGCTTCCGGCTCCGGCGTATCACACGCTCTTGCGCCAGCTGCGTCACGGCCGTCTTGAAGAGGCCGGATCGTCGATGGTTGTCCTCGGGTGACAATTGGAGGAACTTGTCTCTGATGGTTTGGATAGAGTGAGAAGTCGATGCCGTGGATAGCAAGCTCCTTATCCACGACCGGGCAACCACTACGTCGTCCACGTCGGACGGCCGGCGAACACATTCGGGCTCCTCCCCAACGGGGATTGCAGCCGGTTCTGACGCGAAGGCCTCGAGACGAGCGAAGAACGACGATCCGCTGTGGAAGAACTTTTCCCTCCAGTCTTCTTCCAAGGCGCTGACTTGTTCCAGAGTGAAGTGCTCCCCGAGTAACTCTCTGGACCTGGGCAGCTGGAAGCCCTCCCGTCGCGGTAATTGCATAGTCCAATTGATCAGCATCTGCCAGTCATAGTCTCGAGGCTTCTCAAAATTAACCATGGGAATCTCGTCGCTCTCCAGAGCAGTGACAAGCTTCTCCTGAAACACCCGGGTGAAGAGTGCAATGTACGCGCTTTGTTGCTTGCGTGCATCTGACCAGAATCTCCGCAGGCCAGCGAGCCCAATGTTCGGGTAAAGGGTCACAAGGAGGCCCCAATCAACGGCCTTGTCAACCCCTCCAAGTACGGCACGAACAGCTACGAAGGCAGCCATGATCTCGTCATAGTCATGAGTCGTTGCATGACGCTGCTCAAGTGTCTCGTCCAGGGCTGGAAGAGCAGTCAGAGGACGGGTTACCAAGGGGACACGGTTTGGTGTCGCTCGGCTGAGTGTCGTCCGCGTGCTTTTTTTCAACACTGGTGTCGTGACTTGAAGTTCCAGCTCGTCGTCGGCCGACGTCGACTCATCCGGCACACTCCTTGATCCAAACAATGCCGTAGGCCGTCCCTCATGAGACCAGACCAGATCAGACGATATCCTCACCGCTTCTTTCATAGGCGGGGGAAAGATATTGAAAAACACCATGTGTTGGCCAGCTTCTCCAGGGTCCGCATTGGCGAAGTCGACTTTCCATGCCAACTCAACATCCAAGCACGCCTTCAGCTTCGTGAGAAATTGCTCGTACGGGCTGGGCTCCGAAGCAAGCCTCTTCCGCCTTCTGCCCATTCGAAATGCAAGTCGGTCTTCGATCTGTTGACTGAAGTTGGCCCATTTGAGCCACCTAGGGTCAGGTATCCAGCCGCTCAAAGTGAGACTGGTACCAAACTCGTCCAACTCCTCGGTGTCGAACCACGGCCAACTTCCTCCGACAGATCCGAGGATTGGCTTGATCGTGTCGAAGACGTATGGGTTTCGATGAGTTTGATAGGCCAACTGACCTCTTCGAGTCGACTTCTCCAGCTCCTGCTGCAAAGATCGCGACACTGTTTGAGACACAGCGGGAGAGTCTTCATCATCCAGGAATGTATTGGGCTCCAAGAACTGGATGGGCCGAGTGGGTTGCAATGCTGCGATTCCGTCGCAGAAGACAGACTTCGCGTAAGCGTCACTCATGCCGCTTACCGCGAGCGCACACGCTGGCTCCTGAGACTGGAGGGAGATTGATAACCCTTGACCGTGTTCATCGTTCGCCTGCACTGAATACTTCACTCGCTTCAGGGGATGCCAATCATCGTTGTGGCCTTCTGAACCCCTTTTGGCAGCAAGTTGAGCCGCGTAAACAGGGGCGTCCAACACTGCGACCTCTTCGGGAAGACATCGACGCCCTCGAACACGATGCTTATTGGCGTGAGGCGAGTAAACTTCTGCGATGTCCTTCGGAGACCTTGCGTCCAGGTTCAAGGCAGCTTTCTTCGCCGTCTCCACCAATGCCATCGACTCGTCAGAGAAAGCATCTACGTCTGGTAGAAGGATGAGGTGGCATTTGGTGAAAAGCCCTCTGCTGTCTCGAAATCCGTGGTGGTGCTCTTTGATGATTTTCTTCCGAATCATGCTATTCACATAAGTTTGAAAGGTTCGTTCAGTTGGTTCGGGCACGCCAGACGTCTCCATTTTCCATGCCGCGGTCACAGCACGCCACATAGGCCTCCCACCAAGAATGACGCCATTGTTCTCGTGTAGATGGCGATTAACTAGCATGGATATTTTGCTCGCCGCAATTTCTCCCGTCTTCGAGCTGCTGCGAATCACATGTGACTGTTTCTGAATATCGGTGCTTGTTTGATGTCGCCGGAGATGTTGAGGATCCTCATGGCCTTGTTTATCAACATCGGAGGCAGCAAGTTCTGAAGCAGCCGTGCTTGCTGCTGATCGCGTCGATTGTTCCACACGCGGGACGTTGAGTTTTTCGTGCGGTCTATTCCCGTAAATGGCAGGGCGCTTTTGTGCTGCGGGCAAAACCTGGCGTGGCAAGCTTGATGTATCTAGAAGGATCACATTGGGAGAAACACATGGAGCAGAATGCTGCTCGGCTTCGTTGAGCGATGTTGCTGGCCGTACCCAAAGTTCCGGGACAAGTGGTGAGGCCGAAACCAGAATCCGCCGTAGCTCCGCCTGCGTTGTGTCTCCTGACTTGCTGATCTTGGCGAGCCGCTGTCTATAACGGCTATGAAGACCACCGACCTGGGGAGTTTCGGTGCAAAGAGTTGTCGGCCCTTCGAACAGCTTCAGCGACGCATCATCGTCCGAAGCAGGTGATTCCTGGGTATTCGGATGGCTCGCTTGCCGGGCGGCCCAACTCGTACGGGGGGCAGAAGGATCGTAGAATGGATTGCAGGTGGTCTTCGACCTTTGTAGGTGATATTTCAGGCCAACCTCGTTCTTCCAGCTGCCACCGCAGTTTTCACACTTCCAAGGTCGCTGACCTGCCGAAATGGCAGAAGGCTGCCGTGCCTTGCCTCTGCTCCAGCCCCGGCCCCGGCCCCGGCCCCGGCCCCGGCCCCGGCCCCGGCCAGCCGAGCCGCGACCTTTGCTGCTGGAGGCGGCCAACAAGGACACTTCATGCGCCTCAGAGTCTGGTTGTGTCCCGTTGCTGCTGCTCGGAAACGGGTCCACAGACTTGCGGATGGGCCCAATCTTCAGCCCTTGAGTGCTGTCTTGTGCTGGTGGCACTACTGCATCGGGGCTGTCTTCAATGGTAAGATCAAGTGTTACGCCCGGTTTGAGCCTCGATGCGACTGGGGGTCTGCTCGGCTCAGGCCTGGCCTCGGGCTGTTCCTGTACCTTGAGCAGGTTCTGAGCTTCTCTGACAAGCTCTGCGGACCCTGAAGAACACCACCCGTTCAGCGGCCGTGATGCACGCATCTTCGATGTCGCTTGATGGGGTGCAAATCCCCTTTTGCGCTTTCGACGAATTCCGCCCACGCATAAAGCAGTAAGAGTTGAGGTCGTCCGATCCGGCAAAGATGCCGCCAGCGAACCGTAGAAATCGCTCGCCGATGCGGGCTGTCCAATGCTGGAAGTTGCGAGGGCAGAAACATTTGCGACCCTGACGGGGGCTGACGGCAGAAAGAAAAGATAAGACGCTATTTTCCCTGTTCGAACATGCTCACTCCGCATCTGCCAATGCCGCAAATACTGCGGCTGCAGATCTGACGTGGATAAAGACCCGGTCAAAGATGAAAGAAAGCGATTGAAGGTAGCGCCGAGCGTCAACGCATAAATGTCAGGGTTCGATAGCCCATTTTCTCCGAGAGACTGAACCAGTCTAGCGATCGTTTGCGGCAGGGGCTTGTCCAGAGACCAAGGCGGGCATAAGCTCAGACGAGTCAAATCGGCTCTCTCCATGTTGTATTGGTCTCCCTCGTCCAACCCGTCGGCTGAGGAGTGGTCACCCCTGTACAATTTTCCTCCACGCCTTCCAGTGGATAGGTAGATGGCCCAGTCTTGCGCCTCCATCTCTCGACGAAACTTCACACAGTCCTTGAAAACTCGGTTGTCTAACTTTGCAGCGACAAATTGAATCACGCCGCGCGCATTGAGATATCGGCAAGTCTTAGCCACAGTCTTCATCTGCCATCGCATGCCAAGGACTCCCAACTTGGCCTTCAAGTCTCTGACGCGAATAACTTCCCATTCTTTAATGATGGCCAGTATAGTAGTGGCAAGTGCCGTATAGTCGATGTCCTGGCCCGTCCAACGAATGCGCCACGGAACTGGATCCAAGTTCTCAGCGAGCAGGTGCAGTGGCAAATTAAGATCTGCTTTCGGAACTTGGACATCGTCGTATTCTTTGGGTAATGGCGGCGCAAAAGCCCTTAGCCACATCTTGCTTGTCTTGGTCCCTCTGACCAGAGTCGTCCTCTTGCAGATGTAGCCTTTCTTTGCCAAAGAATCTGTCCGCTTGGGGACAGAGCGCTTGTCCTGATCTACAAGGCGGCCCAGGTCGCCCTGCAAGATGCCATGCGATTTGCTTTTGGCTATGCCCAGGAGCAGGAGCCATTCGGATCGAGGGATTCGTTTGGGATCCACGGAATGACCGGTCACGACCTCCCACATGGTGGTTTCTGAGATATAGATCCTGATTTGATCATCTTGATGGGGAAGGCCATTCTTTGAGGCAAGCTCTCGCTCCCGGCAGACCGTTTCTCCCTCATCTCCTTCGTTCGTAGTATGGCCGGATGGACTAGGGCACACATGTGGCAAGGCGAGAATTTCGGACAGGGAAAGACGATTATACTCCCTATGATGACCAACCGAAACGTCGCTTCGGTCGACCAGCCACATCCATACCGTCGAAGCGGCCAGATCAGGTTTGCAATGCGAGGCCGCTTGGTTGGGGTAACAAGGTGCGAGCGAGTCACAAATCGCCTCGAGAAGCTCAGCTACAGTGCAGCCTGCCTCAAGGAAACAGTCATAAAATTCTGTCAGTGCTCGTCATTTTGGAGATTAACAGCGGCGTCGCAACTCGGGAGGCTGACCATGTTCACCCGCGCACGAGATGATTGTCACTAAGTAGGCGAGAAGCCCGTCAAGTTCTTTCGCCATGACTCCGTGGACGAAATTGAAGATGAAGGTTGAAGAGGCGGCATGTTGAGTAATGGAAGAACATGCTTTGTAGCCAGCAGTAATGACACTAAAGACTATACCTACCTAGGTAGGTAGTCTATGGCCCTGATACAGAGGAGCCAGGTAGGTAGGTATGTGCGAATAGATACCTACCTAGCAGAACCTACTATTATAAGCTATCCATTTAACAGTAGTAAGACTACATTATAGTTACGGGCTCTACATAGATTAGTCATACATGAGTTACATTGTAGCTACTACGTATGTAGAGTCTATAGAAGCTTCTATAGCTAAAAGGCTTAATAAAATATTCTAACCCTTCGTAATAGTCTAATAGATAACTAATAGCTTATACTTCTTATAAGTAAGTCTAACAAACTCTCTTTATAAGGCTAGATAACTATTAAAAAGAGTAGGCTATAAATAGTACTTATAAGTCTAAATTATAACTAGAAGCTTTTTAGGGTTTTTTTTTAATCTTTTAAAGTACTTAAGCGTAAGCTATACATACTAAAGCTACTAATACTATAGATGCTTTTATTACTCTTCTAAACTTTCCTACCCGTCTCTATAGTTAAAAAATAAGTAGAATATATAAATTAAAGTTCTTAAAGAAAGATAGAAGGCTTAAGCTAAAGGAGCGTATACTATATACTATATTTAATTATTTAAAAAGGGTTTTATAAGTCTTTTAGGGCCTAAATTAAGCTAATAAGCTAGGAAGGCGTAGGATAGTAACTAGTTAGTTAATATAAAGAGGTATACTAGTCTATATATAAAGATCTACTACTTATAAGAGTATAGCTTATATACTTAATACTTTATATATTTACTTTACGTATATATTATAGCTTTAATCTAGTTAGGTATTATATATACGAGCTATAAAAGGAAGCTATTATTAATTTAATACTATATAGCTTAGAGTATAGCTTTAAATGACTTACCTATTAGCTAGCCCTATAGCGCGCTTTAGCTTATCTTAATAACGTTATTCTTTATTACGTACTAGGTATACTCTATTAGGTTAAGATCTAGGCTATAAGTTAGCTATCTAACCTAATAGGTACGCCTAAAGGTTAGGTTTTAAAAAGAAGCTTTAATAACTTCTATCGTTACTACTACTATATATAATAAGGTACTATCTTATTAATAAATATAGTAAGGGTCTTCGAGCTAGAAGGCTTATATTAATAGTAAAATCCTTTCGTAATAGGTCTTAGACGTTATCTTACCCTAAGCCTTCCTATCCTAGATAAGCTCTAGGCCCTTCCTACCGCCCGTAAAGTACGCCTAGAATATCTACCCTAGGGCCTATATTTTTACCTTAGTAAAGTCCTTCGTAATAGTTAGCGAAGGTTATAATAGCTTCGTTAGGTAGGTAAGTAAGTAAGTATATAAGCTACTTACGTAGAGATTATTACCTAGGAAGAGAGTTATAAAGCTACGGCTACTTACGCCTATAATAGCGTAACCTAAGTCTTGTCTAAGAAGATCTAGTTCTCCTAGTCTTTAGCCTTTAAGTACTACTAACGTAGCGCGAAGGCTAGTTAACGAGCTCTATTCTTAGGCTTTAGTTCGATAGACCTCTTTTAAAGAGACTTCGTATAGCTAAACGAGGCCTTTATAGCCCTCTCAATAGCTCTAGGGCTATAAGGCCCTAGAAGGTCTAGTAGATCGTCTTAAAGTTAGGCCTAGGTTAAGAATCTATATAAAGATATTATTAGCGTAGCTATTACGGGATACGTAGAGGCGCGCCTATAGAAAAGAAGTTATTACGAGATATAGGTAAGGATAACCCTAGGAAAGGATCTAGAAGAAGGAATTCCTAGGACTTCCTAGGACTTCTAGGTAGAAGTCTAGAACTACGGGAGAATTCCTAGGAATTCTAGAA